>JADLZL010006445.1:0-193833 GCA_015844335.1 Chrysopogon serrulatus
AGATGTGAACCAAAAGAGCGAATAAGAACAAGTTGCTTACTTAAATCGGAATGGTAAATAAAAAAAGTACCTCGAATGCGACTCGGACGAGGAAAATTTGAATCGGAAGAATACTGACCATGAAGAAGCCGACATCAGGAACTCCTCGAGGAATCTCTACTCCTCTACTCAATCTCTCTAATCTCTAAACAAGACTAGATCTAGAAGAACTAGTCTCTCCTAGTGCTACATCTAGATGAACTAGATCTAGATGAACTAGAACTAGATCAACTAGAGGGACCCTAACCCTAATTATGTAGAGAATATGAAGCAACTGGGGTGTAGAATGCCCCTTGGAGGGCCTTGGGGCGTCATTATATAGGCGAGATGGAGTAGGGGCAAGGAACGCCCGTCGGCGATCCGCGTCTCCATCTTGTGTGCACCGTCGGATCAAACCGACCTAAAATCGGCGTAAGGGATGCTTTGATTGGCTTTCAAGGAACCGTGGGAAGAAGACTCGGAAGGCGGTGGCCATCGGTGGAATTAGGGCGCCCGTCGGCCCAGGGTATAGCTTGGCCGGCCCCCAGGCTCTCTGCGGGCCCCAACGCTTCGGGTGTCTTCTAGACCCTTCCTGAACTTTGTTGGCGGTGTAGTTGCATCGCGGTTAAGTTTCGTGGTAAATTTGCACTTAAATCCCCTCTTTTTGTCTTTTAAGGAAAATTCCTAAAAATTTCACAAATCACCAAAACTCGTGGAAATTGTCGGTTAAAACCCTAGACTAGTGTGTTTTCATGTTCTCCTTCGGGTTTAAAGTGCTAGTAAAAGTTGATGTTAACGACCGTCAACAATATTTGAAACACATTTTGTCACATGCAACATTCGGATCAAAATGATTGCAAAACATACATCTAGAGACATGAAACATTTTGAATAAATTGTTGAAACATGTTGCTGAAACCATTGCAACATATGCAATATTTGCAACATTCTCCGATCTACTTTTGCAATACCCATGTGATTCAACTGAAACATACCTTTGAAGTATCTAAAACAATTGAAATATACAACCGTAACATAGAGGGAAAAGAGATAGTCCGCTCTGGGGAACACCATGGCATGGCGACGGATCTAAGGCCAAGCTCCCGCGGTGGGAGACACGGGTAAGGAGGGTTGGACAAGACCGTGCCGCGAAGTTGCTCGGCGGGGGGCGACGTACCGAAAGCATCCCGGACGGGGCTACCGGGCGAAGCCGCTCGATAGGGGCGACGCGAAAGCCGAAGCCAAGGGGGCAAAAGATCACGAGATGCCCGCAAGCGGGTGTGATGCATGAGCGCTCGGCGGGTGCGGGCGCCATCGAGCACCTTGACCGGGGCGACGAGGGTGATTGGGCAGGCAGCGCTGGCAAGTTGCCCGGCAGGGGCGGGCGCAGGAACACTAACAAAGTGGGCCGCACCCGGCGAGCGAACGGGCGGCGTGGCTTAAGGTACCGCTGAATGGAGGCGTTGAGTGAAGTAGAAGAAGCGGATGGGGATATTTCTTTTCCTACGGAAGTGGACCAGGCGGAGCAAACGAGGCTGTTTATTTTACTCCTACTTTTTCGGGAGCCGGGCGGAGTAAACGAGGGGTTTGTTTATTTTATTTTTCGGGAGGCTGGTGGGTAGCGTGGATAGATGGGTGAGCTGTCCGGCCGGTTGGCGGTTCGAATGGCCTAAGTATAGCATTACCGATAGGACAACCACGAGGCACCACCATCGATGTAATAGAACCAACCAATTTATAAAAGCACAAGTGCAAAATTGCTCGATAAGCAAGTAATTAGTACACTTGAGCCCATATAAACCGGTAGTCCTTGAAATCACGAAGGATTTCAAACCAAACATGAAAAAATCAAGATCGTCTGAGTTTAGCAATCGGCTGATCACACGTTACATAAAATTCACATATCATCCAATTACATCGAGTTTTGGAATAGAAGTTACTACAATACCAAGTCTTCAAATATAAAGTAAGCGGAAGCAAAGTAGTTTAAAACTCAACCCACACACTCAAATTTAATACGAGTGCTAGCTCATGATCATATCCACCAAAAGCAAGTGGGGAGAATAGTAAGATCGACCATGCCCCTGGTCTAATATTCCTTTGGATAGAGACAAGTCTCGTAGTACCCGTGGTAGGTATGCCCATCTGCACAAACAACAAAGGGAACAAAGCCACGAATACGAGAATGTACTCGGCTAGACTTACCCGACAAAACTCAAGTAAAAAACTCTAAGGAGTATGATAGTCTTTATCGGTGGCTAGCTTGACTCATCATTGCAAAAGGCATAAGTTGACCATTTTAATAATAAGTGAAGTAATTGGCTCAACTTAGTTATACCCTATTCATACTAGATAAGTAACTATACTAGCATCACTTGTTTAATTATTAATCAAGCAATAGTAACCATATCAAGTATAGTATTTCATCATCATCATATAATCATCATTACTCATATAATCATGATTATTCTATAGGCATCACTACGATGATGTAACTCAAGTCAAGTGCTCACTATCTAGGAGCAATGATGGTTCGAATCGATTCTTACGAACTCAGGGGTTATTCCCCCACACAAACCACACTCACCTGTTGGTGAGCTATAGGTCACCATGGCACTTATTCAGGAAGAACGCGGTTTCAACTAGAGCCACCATACCTAGGGGGCCGCATGGCGCCTTAGCTAGCCTTAGCGGCCTCGGACTCACTCTTGCGCCCCTACGGTCCGCATCCATCTCGATGCAGTGCGAATGAATCGAATTCCAACCTAAATAGTGTTAGGCTTTGTAGTCGGAATGACTTATCCTTTCAGCTAAATGTGGGGCATCGTTCAACATCACTCGAGGGACGTACAATGGTGCGGTCCTTAATCGACATAGATAGAGTCACTATAGTCCAAAACATCATAAGACTTGACCGGTCTCTATTTATCACAACATATCCGATTACCCGATGATATCAACACAAGACTTTTCATTAGTATCTAGTAACCACCTATAGCTCATAGGTGATAGGAAATCACCGACTTCTACCGATCTAAGCGGGGCTAAGCAATTTAACTCGTCCTAGACTAGTAGGGTATCAAGGTGGGGTAACAAAGGTAAACAAGGATATATAATGTATCAACAGTTGCACTCAACTCCTACACCTAATGCATCAATCATAAAGCATATTATAAGTATAATAAAGCTTAGATAAAGGGATGCTTGGAGGGCTTGTCTAGAATCCAACACAAGTCGGTGCTAGTTAGATAATACTTGCTTGGCAAGTATCTCTCTTTCTAGTGCTTGCTTAGTCCTTCTATCTTTAGAATTAGTTCACTAAACACCATCTTTGGATTTTGCTTCAACACCATATCATCTAGCATACCTAGATGTCATGCAATGGTGCGTATGTATGAACACATGGAAGTGCAATAGGCGATGCATCACACAAAGCGCATTCAACACAACATAGGGTTGCACTAGATGGTATGAGCACATTAAAGAGCAAGCTATTCACATCATGCCAAACATCAAGATAGCAAGCATATCAAGCATAACACAAAGTAAACAAGACATCAAGTGTATTGACTTAACCATCATCAAGAAATGAGTTACACTTAGCCACACACAAAGCAACACTATAACTAGCATCTACTAAATTATGGACATAAATGCAGCAGCTGAGTAAATAAATTATATCTAGAGTTATACAAATCTAAATTACTTGCAATGAGCCACTTTGGAAAGTTTATGAAATTATCTATAAATCATATTTAAACATCACAGCATGATTCAACCTCTAACATAGCCAAATAATTTAATTTCTCCAATCTGGTTAGACAATTCTAGGGAGCGGCCATTCCTAAAGCTGAATATTGTACAACCATAACTCACAAACCATAAAGGCTATGGCTATAAAAATTTAACAAAAGATAGATATGAAAGTTTTCTACAACTTTATTATAGACAGGTTTCACATCAAACATCAATTATAAGGTGCAATCATTAAAGTTTTATAAACTATATAGAAAGCTCCAGAATTGAATAAATAGAGAAATTAATATTTTACTCATGTTTCAGACACCAACTTGGACATAACCTGTTACCAACAGTTGACATATATTAAATGGACACTAGAAAACATGGTGGCCATTCCTAAATAAATACTTTTCATGTCCTTTTCCATTTATTTACATAACAAGGTAAATTAAAGAATATATATGGAACACGTATCAAAAGTCCACAATAAATTCTAAGAAAATTACAGTAGCTCAAATATATTCTTAATAGTACACTGTTAAAATTTTATAGCATTTGAATAAGCATAGCAATCTCTATGAAAAAAAGACAAACTGTTAGAGTAAGAAACCATGTGAGCAAGATAAATCTAAAAATTGACATTTTTAGTAAACACATAACTATATTAAGTATCCAGAGGTCACAACAACATCATGCAAAGGTAATGGAACCATATTCTCTAATTTATGTTTTTATTTCAATTATAACCATTTAAATCCATTTCTTTGGATATCATGCAAGATAAATCCATAACTCAACCAAACTGCATGCAATGAATCTGAAACTTTTACCACATCGCACACATAGCATCAATAGTTACCATAAACATTTCACATAAATTGGAACACTATAGCAGCAGATATGAATTTACCCATCTTAAACCCTAGATAGCAAAAATCAAATTTTACTATGAAAACGTTCTACTTAAACATACAATATTATTATTTTTACTATATATATATATCTACTCTCAAGATTTCCAAAACATCTTTATTTGCTATTTTACGATTTTTCTATGAATTACTACACATTTTCAAAGTTTTAGCAGAAATCTGTATAAAAGAAAAAAACGAAAAAAGTACCTTTGCACCAGGACCCTGCAGATCTAGCAAATCAAATGAAGGATAGAACACTATTCACATGAGTCTATAACTTTGTAAATCAACCCAGAAAGTGAAATAAATTTGCGTTTCGGCGTCCTTCTTTCGTGTCGGTGCACATGAAGTAGCTCGGTGGCAGCCGGTGGCGACCGGTGGCGTGGAGGAGGGCGCGGGCAATGCGAGGGGCGAGCCGCACCTGAGGGTAGCCCGGCGTCGGTTGGCTGCGGTTCCACGGCCGTGGCGCCGACTACCTGCGGAAGGCAGGCGGCCAAGCGGCAATGGCGGCAGTAGCTCCGGTGACGCGGTGGTTTGGAAAAAAAGGCGGCAAGCGAGGCGAGGTGCGGGGCGGAGTGTGCCGCAGGCGGTTCGTGGAGGAGGGAGGTCGAGAGGCAAGGGAATGGCGGCTGCCCGCGGGCTGCTGCTACCCTTCCCGCCATGGAGGCAGCGCTGGCGCATGCGTGGGAGTGTCGATTGAGGACCAAGATGGTCCCTAATCGGCATAGAACTCGGGGAGCGTGCCCATCGGTCGGACCCCATAGCGAAGAACGCAGATCAGGACCAAGGAAGCCAACTCCGACTAGAAGACGACGCGTGTCCTAGTCGGACTTTTAGAAAGTAACTTTTGTAATGTAGAGCGGGGCACTATCGCTAGTCCGACTAGAATTACACCAAAGCCATAGCCATCTTTCTCATAAAAGGAGGCCGAGGGGCGCCCTCTTGTAATGAGGCGAGAATACACACGATCAATCCAACGCAAAAGGCGAGGCCGACTGGACTAGAGCTTTTACTCGTCGAGCGAGGGCTCGAACATGATAAAACCGGCGTCTCTTGCGTGATCGGTGAGTTCAGAATTCACCGAGATTCGAATCAACTACCGCGGGTACCCGTGGTATGCTATCGGTGGTTAAAACACCGGGAGCGGCGGCGAGGGGGCGAGCATGGGAGAAGCAGAGGGGCAAGAGGAGGAGCAAGTGAGAGCCTTGAAGGGCCCTGGCCTCTCCTCATTCGGACTTGAGGCGGGGGAGGCAAGAGAGAGGGGAGGTGGCTGACATGGCTGCCCAACTCAACCAATTGGAGCATTCCGTCGAACACATGGTGGGTGAAAAAATATCTCCACTTTGGGCATCAAAACAGCATATTCCAGAAAGATATGGATCTTGGTCCACGAGGCAAAGTTGTAGCCTGCACATTACACTACATTTTCTATTAAGAGTGCTCAGCCATTTGATGAATGAATTAGCAGGTAATTAGCTCCAAAATTGACAGTGTTAGTATTGATGATGATGATTAACCTTCCTCGATTTATCTCAAAATGGACTTGTCAAACTTGATCAATTTGAGCCCAGCTTTTGATATTTTCTTCTTCATTGTGCTAGCTTCAAATTCTATTTCTGGGTCAAGACAAGTTGCTTAACAAAAGCATGGAAACACGGCATGGCAATCTAATAACGTTCACTAATCAGCTTTCAGACTTACCTTCAATCTTTGTGCTTCTTTTAACTTACTTCTAAGCTGATTTAGAGTTAGGTCCAAAAAGATCATTTCTTTCTCATAATTTAAACTCCAACTTTTATTAAAGGTTACATATATTTTTATGTTGGTCAACTTAGCATCTTGATAAAGTTCCAACTAGAATTTTGAGTCCGATTGGTGCATTTTGTTGACATTTTCTCAACATGAACCCTTCATAACTCTTGTTGTAGGGTTGTTCTAGAGTTGTTTGAGCAAGGTTATAAGTCTTGGTTGACTTCACACGCTCACACTCACTTAAGCAAGCAATCAAGCAAGCATAAGACTTGGCATTTCGTGTGAATTCTTGATTCCATTCTTCGTGACACTTTTCCAATAGTCAAGATAGGTGGGGATGGATGTGAGATAAAGATCAATATCATCGCTTAACATATCTTGGTTAGGTCCAATTTCGCTACTTAGCTCATACTAACACCAGGTGTTACAATCAAGGTGCTACCAGAGGCTGTTTTTATTTTATATAAAGTCGTATCAACAGAAATTTTACATGAAAGTTATAAAGCTTGATATGATATACAACTTCGTCGTTAATAATTTTTATTTAAAATATTTTAGAGGTGCAACTATATTTATTTGAAGTCACCAAAATTTAAAAGTCAAAATTTAGAATCCTTTAAAGGTTGACATATCAAAGTTGTAGTTTTCAATAAAATCTACAACTTTATAGTTGTAAAAAATTATTTTTATTTGGGGTCATCTAGAGGCCCCAAATATTGGTTTTAAATTCTCTAATTTTGATTTTTTTTTTTTCTTGAATTTGCCAAACGATCTCTGATGTTGTGAACATCAGCATCAAAATTGTAGCTCTCAACATGATCTATAATTTGTAGTTGGCAAACTTTTATAAAAATGATACTAATGTTGATATTGTTTTCTATAAATATAATCTAACTTTAATTAATTTTTTTTATACAAATGTGAATATTTTTTAAAATAAATTAGTCTAACTTTAAAATTTTGACTTCTCAAAGAACAATATATATGGATGGAGGAGGGGAGATGCAGCGGTGTAGGGATTACTTAATATCCAGGAAGGCAACAAGCAATGATGATTCAAGGGGTATTTAAATTCTAGGGTGAAAAGTTTTGGCGTGTTACATCGGATGTTCCATGTGATGTCAAAAGAGGTTTTGGATACTAATAGAAAAACTACAGAACTCGCCAAAAAAAAATAGGGTCGGATGCCTCTATGGCCCCACAGTTGTCGGTGAGAGGTAGATGGTTGAGGGGAGGTGTGAGCGAGGCAGCAGGTACTGGGATGGAGATGGAGGTGGACAGAGGACAGATAGCTCGATCAAGCTCTTGGCTGCGCCTGTCTTTGGGGGGCTACCTCGCCGCCCCGTGCCGATGGCCAGGGGGCAGGGCCACCGTGTCGCTGCAACAAGGGCGGCTCTGCCATGCCATCGTCGGGGCTTGATCTTAGGCACCATTCGATCAAGATCCAACTGCCGAGGAATTCCTAATGATGTGGCGAATGAGGTGCGGCGTGACTAGTGCAAGTTTCACATTGTTACCATGCCTGGGCTAAACACCTCCCTAGGTTTGGGAATTGGGACAATATTGCACTGGATAGCAGACCCTTTTGCTGTCCATTAGACTATACCAATGTGTGTATGTTTTTGACATCTCTAGATAATCAAGCGTCACTGCATCTGCTATAAGTTACACAAAGGTTTTATTTACCATTTTCAGATAGTCTAAGATGCTTAGCTGATAAGACAAGCGAACAGAGTGAATAAAACAACTAGCGTCATATAGACAAATTGTTTGAAGATGGCGCCATTTCTCTACTGCCAGTTGTGAACCACAGGTGAACTGGCTTTGGAAATCTTCCATCCACTGCATAGCAGTATATAATCTGTAACTGACATTAGTTAACTGGTAAATTATTTTTTCAAGGTAATATTAAGGTTTGTGCCTGCAGAAGATATAGAGCAGTTCTTTTTACAACGATATTAAGGCAGTCATATGTACTAGTGCATATGACTTTACATCAGGTAATCGCAAGGATCCCTCAAACAGTCTGCAACTATGAATGAACAGATCAGACATATTCTAGCTACTTGATCAAATAACAGTCATCATAAGATTAGTGCTCACATTGTAGAACTAAAGTGACTTGTATATTGACTGTAATTTTTATTTTTGTTTAATAAACAGCAGGACACGCCATGCTTATCATTTTAGATCTTTTTATGGTTGTTTTCATGCTTAAGTAAAGCTTCTGGCCATGATATATTCAGTATTATAATACTTACAGTCAAATGAAAAAGAAGGCAGATAACTTAGGGGTGTTAATTTGGTGATATAAACCGGTTGGTTTGGTGTGAAAGAAGAATCTTTGTTCTACTAACGGCAGATAAATCTAGGTGACAAGACAAGTTTAACAAGATGAACATTTTTCGTACTTGCCATTAGCTTGTGGATTGTACTTGTGTCTTCATGAGACACAAGTAGTGGAAACAGTGAATTCCAAGTCGCGACAGTCTGAATGGGCATTTCATCGAACAACCTAGGGGAGTCTATCAAGCAGTTGCAGCGGCTATGGTGTCGTGCTTGCCCCAAGCTTAAGCCCCACGCTCCATCTCGCTGTTGTTGCCCCCAAGCCACGGTGGGCGGGCTGTGTCACCGCGCACTTGGGTGCCTAGTCACGGAGCCGAGCTTGCGGTGTGCCATCCATGTTGGAGCAGGGGGCGAATGCGAGATACGGTGTGAAGAGCGGCGACCCGGGCCCGGCGCCAAGACGAGATTGAGCCTCCATGAAATGGTGAGCTTGGACTTGGTCCTCATCCGTCTTTGCCGATGCCTTCGAGGCAGCCCTATGCCCACTACGGATCAAGTATCGGGAGGGCGGTTGAGCTGTGGAGGGCGGCCGAGCAGAGGAACAAATGGGATCGAGGAATAGGCGAGCACCGAGGCAGGCCAAGGTGAAACCTCGAGGTGACGCGTGGCGAATAAAATGCAAGCTGCTAGTACAATTTGGGCTTGTAATCTAACATATATACACTTATTTCTGTATACCATTTTCTGCTTCTAGGCTGATCCACGTCACCGGTACTGTTCACCGCCGTATGAACAGTAACTGTTTCCGCGAACAGTCCCGCCCGTAACCCGTTTCAAACAGAAACGTGAACAGTACGGATTCCATGAACAGTATCGCCCGTAATAAACAGGCCCACCTGTTACCTGTCACTGTTCACTGCGATTTTCTTCCTTCCTTTTTCACCCGTTACCTGTTACTGTCCAAAGCATTTTTTTGCTCCTCTTTCTTTTTGTTTTTTTTTTCTGCCTTCCTCCTCTCCCCGCCCAAAGCGCGGGGTTCCACCCTAGTAATAATGATAAAGATTTAACATTTGGACCTAGTACAGCCGGTAGTGGACTAATAATGGTAACGGTACAACAGCAGCTCTTGTGCCGTCCCGCGTCGCAAGGCCCACCGGTATGCACGTGCACTACCTGGGCGCTCCCAGAGAGCCCATGTAGCGATCGCACCGGGCTCCCAGCCGTCTGGCATTGACTGGGCCCATGACTCGAGTCGCGTGGCCTTCCCCCGGCGCGGGCACGTGACGCGCGGCAGCAGGCAGGGAGAGGTGGCACGGGCCGATGTGGATGGGCTGGTGGTGGGTTGGTCGTACTGGCGCCGCGGCCCACATGTGCAGCGCAGCGCACCTGATCGCGGACCGCTTCTGCAGGAGCGGCAGTGCATCTGGGCTTCTTTCTTTCCTTGTCCGTTGGTCTGCCTTCTCTATCCTATCCATGCAATGGAATTACGGAGTATATATGTAGTATAAGTAATTTTCTTTTCTTTTTCTTTCTGCAGGGATTAGAAGCAGTGCCTTGTCCATGCTATCATGCGTGGCAGTGATCTCAACATCTACTACGCAATTTCCTTTTCTTCCTTTTTTTTCATTAAAATAAGAGGAAAACGTAAGGTACAAGCACTGTACAAGTTACGCAGACTTGCCCCAGAGATCCACAATGTGCAAGCAGGCACAGTTTGGAATACCATGCTAGCACCGGCTAGTGCTTTTGTCTTCCGCAACGTAGTGCTTGGAACACTATTTAATTTGACAGGTGCCGCCAATTGTTAATTAATGCAGGTAGAAGACTCGACTCGATGCATGAATTTTGAATGAATCAGGCAAATGGGTTGGCAACCGTCCCTTCTTAGCCCACAAAGTGTGCGGACTTGTTGTCCACCAACCATTTTGGGCCTAAATAGGAGTTTTGGACATGGGCAGCATGGGCGTCCGCCTTTTGCTCGTGTTTTTGTTGGACTCAACATTTGATCCACATGAAATACAGAGATGGCCCAACAAAAGTTCGTTCTCTCGAGCGAGATGTGTAAAGTTATGCCACAGACCTGCACTCCTTCACGTAGCAATAGCAACCGGGGTGAATCTGAACTGCTCAGTACTCATGGTTTTCACCAAAAAACAATCCAGTTCAGTTCATTTCACCCCACTATATATTACCATTCATACAATTCAGCAATAGTACTACTTTGTAAATAAACTAGGCTAAACAGGTAGAATAGTATCAACAAGTCAAGGCGCAACAGGAATAATTAAGCCCGCTATTACCATTCATACCATAGTAAGTGTACCAGGATAACACTGGGTGAACCTCCATGATTACAGAGTAAACAAACTTTAACAACATACACCAGGCCGGACCTGTTGACAGGCTGAGTTCCTCCATGAGTACAGACTAAACAACTTCAATTTAACAACATATGTCAGTGTGCAGGATAAGAGCATTACACCATTGACTGAAGTCTACAGAAATTAAACAGCTGAGGTGAAGCTGATCAAACTACAGATACACACATCATTGCTTCTATGGTAGCAGCGGATGTCTTGAGCCGTCACCATCAGGTAGCAGATGTTTCTTCTGTGCCCGTCACGGCTTGATCCTGACCGGTCTAACAATTAGAGGAAAGATTACAATGTCAGATCCTGAAGGGGCTGAGGACTTCTAATTAAGAAAGTGAAAAAAAATCATTTAAATTGTCTGCACATGATCTGAACTGAGTCAAATATCATGCGGTCATGCTGATAGAAAAATTATTCATGCATTTTACTTAAATATAAATATATATGAGAACTGAAAACTTGAAATTTATGAACAAAGATGAGAGATACAAATTTGTCCCCTCAAGTAACGTACCAACAAATTCTTGCTACACACGCCTATATACCTTATAGAGTTCTCTCAGAAAATGACACACAAAAAGAATATGTTGTTGTAAAGGGATACAAGCGTTTATGAAACGTCGTGTTTTCAGAAAAGACATATTCTCAAAAAAAAAAAATATTTTTCCATGCATTCAGCCTCGTCTGGTTCCAAAAGTAAAACCGATCGAGAGCAAGGATTACCAATTCACATAGACAGCATACTAACAAGTAATTAACAACCAAGAAGTGCCATAAACCACTAACATTATTATTGTCAAAACCGTTAATGTCTATCCAAACAACTTGCAACAATAACAAATGCATTCACATCTCTAGTGAAAAATCATTAAGCATGAGCGGACGGACATATAGTTAATTAGTGGCAACAGTGGGGGCAAAGACAATCTAGATGCAGCAATTAGAGTTAAATGGTCCATGAACTGAACTCTGAAAATGCATTTTGGGTCCCCTAAACTTGTAAAGGGTGTGTCACTTAGGTCCATAAACTCTAGAAATACATTTCTAGGTCCCTAAACTTGTAAGGGTGTGTCACTTAGGTCCAAAAACAAATATTATATTTCTATTTCTATTTCTTAACAATAATATAGTTGCGAATAGCATATAAAAATAATATTTAATATGACATCATCGCTAAATAAATAAACTAAAGTTTAAAAAATTAAAAGAACAAATATATTAGGATTAAACTAAATTAGAAAAAATTCTAAAATTAATTTAATCTTTATGTATCATTAATTGGATAGAGAAAAACGAATTTGAATACATCTAGTTTGGCTATTCGTATCCATCCGATTTTAGATCCGTATTCAACAATATCGATAGTATGCATATCCACAAAAAAAATAAGGTATCATGAATCTACTTAAAAATCAACAATTATTTAATTTTATTATTGCTAATAATACATAAAACCTATTTAATTATATATCTATAGATAACTTTAGTATTAATTTTAACTTTCTAATGATACATAAAGATTAAATTAATTTTAGTACTTTTCTAATTTAGTTTAATCCTAATATATTTATTTTTTTAATTTTTTAAAACTTTAGTTTATTTATTTATTGATGATGTCATAATAATATTATTTTTATGTGCTATTCACAACTATATTGTTGAATAGAAATAGAAATATAAATATAATATTTGTTTGTGGACCTAAGTGACACATCTTTACAAGTTTAGGGACCCGTAAATGGATTTTTAGAGTTAGGTGGACCTAAGTGACACACCCTTACAAGTTTAGGGACCCAAAAGTGCGTTTTTAGAGTTCGTGGACCTAAGTGACACACCCTTACAAGTTTAAGGGCCGCTGATGTATTTAACTCCAGCAATTAATACTAAGCTTGCTATATATAGGAACAAGAACAACTAAAAGGTGGCCCTGAGCACAATATATAGCAACATATATAATATGTAATTCAAATCAAGCCAAGAACAATTGTTTTTTGCAAAATATTTTGCTTCATCATCCCTTAATTTGGGTGTCTTTCAAAATCTAAACAGCTAGTAAGAATATAAACACTGCCTAACTATTATGTAATGCACTGCAGCAACATATGAGCTAATCTGCTGGTTACACCAAACATAAAAGCGCAACAGAAAAGGTATAAGATGTGTCTAAGCCTCATCACAATTCATACCAACATAACATAAACAGGTTCCCAGTATGTAAAGGCAACAGAGAAGCAGGTGCTTACCTTTTCTTCATTGCATACACTTGGCAACGACAGCAGCGGTGGGAAGTTTGTGTAGAGGTGAACAAACGCGAGATGTTTATTGAACGACACGGGCAGCTCCTCAAATACCAATGTCTTGAGCTTCAGTGAGAAGTAGCGAGCTTGTCGCGTCATCTGCTGCTCGAAGTTGAGAGGTAGTGGATAAGCCTGCAGGAGGAGGTACCCATCATCTGCTGCGCCTACGATGCTGTAGTCAAGACTGTCATTGGGCAAGGGGATAGTCCTGCTATGGCGCCAATCTGCACCTGCACCAACATTATTGCCCTCCCTAGTCATGCAGTACAGGTCTAGGTTGTGATTATCATCAAGAACTAGTGCACCACAATGAAGTTGGTCCTGCCGAGGGGCCGGGTGACACTTGGGAGCTCCATGATCGAGAACTTCATCTCATGCATGTCGAGCTTCAGCACAATGTGACTCTGAAAATGGCACGACGTCAATAGAAGCATCCATGAGCAAAGAGGCGGTGGGCCAAGAACAGCGGACATTGGCGTTTGTATCTCCAACCACAGAGCGTTGGGATTCTACGCCATTCAGTGGTGGAAGAGGAGAACACGAAGGCTATCATGTTGTTCCCCATTTGCAGCATCCGATTCACCACGTGCGCGGCGGCGTCCTTCTCCTTCTTTCTCTCCCGGCGGGGCGGCGGCTGGTCCCGGAAGTGGGACGAGGAAGGGAAAACCAAGGTGGACCCGTGCTGCTTCGGGTGGTGAGGGTGTCGGGGACTTGGGGAACGCTGAAGTACGGTGCAAATGGGTCGTGAGACCATGAGATCCCCGGAGACGGTGGTGTTCCGCGAGGAGAGGAGGAGGAGGCGGCCGCCGGAGTCGCGGATCCGCCACGAGCTCGGGTCCGGGAGGACGAAGGAGCAGTAGGAAATCGGGCGGGCGGGCGGCCGGGGTGGAGACTTGCGGATCGAGCGCGGTGGAGGGTGCGCTGGGTAGAGAGCGGCGGGCCTTCGAACTCGAGGAACCCGACCTCGGGCGGGGCGGCGGGTGGTGGAGGCGGCGGGAAGCGGGTGGCGGAAGGCGCGGTCGGGTGATGGTGCCGTGGAACGAGGTGCAGCGATGGAGGCGCGCTGGGCGAGGTCCGCCGTGTCGAGGCGGAGGAAGATGTCCTCTTGAGCCGTCGGGGGACGGGCGGGTGGTTTTGTTGCTTGGGCTGCCGCCGCGGGGCGCGCCGCCTTCTCCTTGTCCATCGAGGGCATCGTGGGTAAGGTTTGGCTGGTCTCGCTCCTCCGGTGCCGGAGACTCCTTTGTAACTCATCGTCGGCTCTTTTTGGCCGTCGATGGCATCTCCCGCATGGTCGGGCGTGGCGCTAGGGTTTGTCTCCTTCCGCTTCTGGCCGCGGCGATTTCTTCCATGACTCATGGCCGGCCGCGACGCCTGTCTCGTCGCCGACCGATCCCCGGCAGCAGCCCACGACGGATTGCTGGTTTTGGATACACCGATACACCCGGCTTTGCATTGGGAGCCTGCAATCATCGACCACTTCACAAAGCCAACTTTATGCGCTTTCGGTTTGGGCGGTGGCCTGGTTAGGGGTTTAGGGCGGGGGGGTCTATATATACACAGGCGGAAATCATGGAGAAGGCGATCCACGAGGGGAGAGGAGTTTCAAAAAAAAAAAAAGGTAACAGGAGAGGATGGTAGGTACTAGGTAGTGGAAGCTCATGGATGTGGCGAAGCTAGTTTAGCGTGGCGAGGGCGTGCAAGGGAGTGGATGCAGCGAATGTGACGGAGTACGGCGAGCTATGCATGGGGAGCAGGATTCGTCGCTATGAATCTATTGGCGAAGTCTAGATGAAGAAGATGGTTAGTGATTTTTATGTTGGAATTGGGTGGCTGTAGCACGGACATGTTTTGTTTTTACTAACAATGCATAACAATATTACTATTCGATGTGCATTGTATTTGCGCACAATAGAAAGACATTGAACTACTCTCTCTCTCTCTTGTAGGATGCAAATCTCAATGTAGTAGATCTTGCAGTCATTGCAAGGGGCATGTGCATTCAAGGGCAATTTTTTTGTTCTAGGTTATTGTACGACTATTTCTATATAAAACAATCACATCACTGATTTTTTCTAGGAGAGTACTATATATTGGCTGACTATACTGATCGAGAGGACTTAGCCTACATGCTTGCTCTTCTTCCACACGCTCCCCTGCCACCACTTCACCTTGCTAGGCTTCGGACGGTTCCTCCTCCACCATCCTTACTAATAATACAAGGTGACTTCAATGCTAGCGCGAGTGCCCCACCTGCTGCTAGTTTCATAGGCGCAACACCACCTCCGCCATTGCTAATCCTAGCCCCATACCACCCAACGGTCCACCGTCCTCTTGGTCACCACCACCTTCGGTCCTGCGGCCTCCCTAAAGTGTTTAGCCATTGCGGGAAGCCCTAGGCTACTCAATCCCTAATCTGGTGAGCAGCAAGTTTTTTCTCCACCCTCGTCTCTACATGTGATCGGATGACTAGATCTTACGATAGCAATGATGTGCAATCCATAGCTCTAACACACCCATGTATTTGGAAAGAAGTAATTGTTTGGAGCTTAGATGTTTTATCAGTGTAGTCTGTGTATGGCGTGTCATTGTCATGCATTAGGATATGCAAGGATTATTAATGAAACATGAACTCTCACCTTTGTTGATCAATGTCTTCTTTTCATGAATTATGACTTCTTTCACTATAAATTGTTAGTTATTTGGGATTTATTCTATTTCTTTAATTCAAAATATTCTATATAATATAGATACCTACCATCTTTGAGTGATCTAGGTACACATATGGTGTCTATTGTATGATTTGTAGCTACCTTCCACCATTGGGCGATGGAATGGAGCGACCACCAACACCACTGGATGTTTGTGCTAATGGTGATCGATGTGTTTGAGGGACAAGTACCCTGGATTAACTGATATTTTGGGACGGCAATGCATGCAAGAACACTTTGTATTGATCATTTTAAGGAATGCATAAGCATGAGGTTTGGTGAAGCCAATCCTTCCAAGAAGGTTGTCCACACTCCATGGTGAGATGACCTTTTCTTAGGACTTGGATGGGATCTATGAAACAAACTTGCATCTATTTTCCACATTATTTGCTCGCCAAATCATATCATCGTTTTTATCTCTCCAAGAGACAAAAGATTTGACCAAGGTCATAGATGATAGATTCTGATATTGCTTGCTACCCTGCTATCACTGCTATATGATTATGCCTATATTGGATTTGTGACATGCAAATCCTTAGGGGGAATACTTTTCATCACCGTTGTGATTTGCTACAAAGACAAGAGTTGTTTTCTCCAAGCTATTGCTCCAAGTCAACTAACGAGAGGGTGGAGTTTTTTTTACAAAGCTTGATCTTTATATTAATAGTACAACCATACAAGCAATATTTTGTCTACTACCTATTATTCATTTGATGATACTCCATTATAATGTGGTAGTGAATGCCAAATTGTCATTTTTATTTTTAATCTTAAATCAAAATTTGTGGATTTTTTTGCGAATGCCAAATTACCAATATTCATTACTTATGTGGTGTTGCCAATGTTTTCATTAAGATGGAGATTGTGGAGATACGTGTGATGAAAAAATGTTTTATGATCAAGAAATTGGCGCTACAAAGTAATTACTATTGCAAAGAGATTAGTACCATAATATTTGTTCATTTTCTTGTGTTGCAAAAGTTTAGGTTTATTTTGTATGAATGTAACACACTCATATGAGTGGTGTTTCATGGAATGGTCCTGAGACATCTTGAACTTGTGCTCGTACATGGTTTGTTTTTCATGGGTAGGTATTGCCAGTGGAAGAGCCAGAAATTCTGTACAAGGGGGGCTGGTCGCTATTTTTCTCGTGGTAGACAACCGTTTCTATCAACATTAGGGCATATGATGACTTATGAATTAAATTTACCGGCATAGTATTTCGAAAGTGCTCATATCCGTGATACATGTCCGTTCTGTCGACGACACAATGCATGTAATGACTCATGAATGTTAAATCTACCGTCATAGTATTTGAAAGTGCCCACATAGTGAAGTTGGACGTGTGTTTGTTTGTAGATGTGAGTGTGCATGCATGTATGTGAGAGTCTGCATCTTTAATGTAATAAAATAAGATAATGACACCAAAGAGTGTTAGATCAGTTGGTCTAGTCACTCCAGTAGCAACTCTCAGGTCCTAAGTTCGAATCCTAGTTGAAGTGAACTTCAGCACAGTTATTAACGTGTGGGGTCTTCCCTACAGTCCTTTCATCAAAAGAATAAGATAATGACTAAATTGTTATTGGTAGTCAAGTATGTGATCAATAAAATATAAAGTATAATGAAACATAAGTATTCTAGTGGAACAAAAAATATGAATAGATGTATATGTCCTAATATAGTGGACAAACCAATTTTAGATAAATGAAAATACTTTATCATAATTATATTATATTTAATTTTATTGTCTATAGGATATTATTAGACATATATAACAAGAGTTTATTTATTATATTTTTTAATATAAATATAGACTATTAAAATACATATATATTGAAAAAAATTATTGTTAGGGGGCATCACTAGTACACAAATGTTTTTTTACAGGCGGTTCAGACGCCTTGCCAGCGGGCGTTTTGGCCCGCCGCTTTGTGCTAGAGGCCAGTGAAAATGTTGCATTTTCACTAGCGGTTGCTTGAAAACCGCTTTGTGGAAATGCATTTTTTCATAGGCGGTTCACATAAGCAACCGCTTTGTGAAAATACCATTTCCACTCGCGGTTCACATAAGGAACCGCCGTGGAAATCCACAAAGGCGGTTTCATTAGGTGAACCGCCCGGTGGTAATGTTTTCCCGCCAAAATTCATTTGAATTTTTATTTTTTTGAATTGGCGCCCCCTCTGTCCCCTCCCTCTCTGTCCCCCTCTCTCCCTCCTCTTTCCCCCCTCCCTCCCTCCTCTCTCCCCCCTCATCTTCCTCCCTTCTCCCCCCTCATCTTTCTCTCTTACTATGATCGGTACAAAGGCTATTTAATTATGACAAATACATAAGAAAAAGTAATTATACCCTACAATACTTATATACATATATACATCATTAACAATTTAATTACATCATATATTGTTTACATCAAAATTATTTTCTGGCCACCATGTGATAATAAAATTTACATTGAAGAGGAATCTAATAATCATTTCGACTTAATTTCAGAGCGCTAATGTCCCTTAGCGCTCGAACTCCGGCCTCGCTAAGGGGCTTTTCGGTGGTGATATTTTCCCTCTGTAGGAATAATTTCTTTCATGATAAATGAGCAGAGATCCTCAATTATTCCGTACAGAGTTAGGTCGTCGAAGGTTTGGGACTCCGATTCTTGATACGCCTAAAAAGTAAGTTTATAAGCATTATATATATTGCCATGTGTCTAAGTAAATTTACATTGTTAACGATATAAATACAAAGCGTTACTATTAGTGGTACCTTATTAGGGTTCCCGATGTACCGTCCGGCCATTCTCATGAACTCGCATGCGTGTAGAATCCACAGTGCAGCGAACCGATTGGTTGCTTGTGGCACTACATAAATTGCATAGAGCTATTTACTTACATCTTATATATGTAACATGCATGATATTGATTCATAAATTTACGTACCGGCCACTTGTGAAAAAATCTTATTTTTACGCCCGCCATGGACTCGTCAAACACTCCACCTCTTAGTTTATAGAATCTCCAACATCTATGATCTCAAAAAGAATCAGTTAGCAGCAATCTTAATTAAACTCTCATGCTATATTTTGTCAGCTTACCGTTCTATGATGCTTTGGAATTTTGCATATCTTTCACGTGGGTAGTCGGCGG
Source organism: Chrysopogon serrulatus (assembly GCA_015844335.1). Taxonomy (NCBI): domain Eukaryota; kingdom Viridiplantae; phylum Streptophyta; class Magnoliopsida; order Poales; family Poaceae; genus Chrysopogon; species Chrysopogon serrulatus. Next base: position 19,226 of record JADLZL010006445.1, read on the forward strand.
AGTCAAAAACCAGCACCCTTTCGTCCCTAGGATAAATGAAGAAGCATATCCAGTGGTCGCTGCGCACGATTGAAACCGAGTTGTTATGCATTTATATAAATCGATACTTAAGCTGATGTATGTATATGAACCCATACTTACCTAAAGTTATAAGGGGCAACTACGCATTCCCTGTGTTTGTACTGGAGCAATGCATTGTCTATGTAGGTGGCGTATCTAGTCTCATGATCCTTCTCTAGATCTTTTATTCTCCTTTCTTTGTCTTTCTTTGATAACCCCTTCAATTTATCGTTGTCGTCACCAATTCGAAAGGTGTGCTTATTCTCGCATATTTTTTGGGCTTAGGTACCCAGTCCGTTTGAATTCATTCTTGTTTGGTCCGGGACCGTACACGAACTCATCTTGATCATATTGCATTCTGAAAGGCACAAGATAGAAGTCAATAATAATAAACAAAAGTTCATATTAGTACGAGAGGTACAATGCAAATAGCGTGACGAGCTGAACGTCGAGCCGCTTAAGGTTCATCATCAACCATATGTCCTCAAAAGTAACGAAAGCCGTATCTCGTTCACTTATGAAAGCAGCTGGTGGTATGTTTACTTGGATTGCGTCGATCCCGACTCGAGCCGCTCGCATATACCAGTCATGAAGTCTTTTTATACCAGGCGGGAGCTTTTGGAGTCGTTCCCAACTCAGTAGAGGCCTGCCGGGTACATATTTATCAGGGACATTTTGATAGTCATCCCATGTTGGCCTCACTACCTTTAGTGCTCGGATCTTTGCTGCTTCTACTTCTTTCTCTTGCTCAGCTAAGTCAACGGTAGTTGACTTGCGACAAAGCACAATCCCTTCCAAAAACTTGGCAGTGCCAGCTGTTTTCTTCTTCGGCTCGTATGGGGAAACCAATTTGGGAACAGAAAATTTTCTCTTCTTGGTGGGTTTTTCTTGGGTCTTCTTTGGTGGCGGCAGTGGTGTCCAAGGCAATGCTTCCATGTCTTGAGGTGGTGGGGACGAAGCAGGCTCAAGGACTGGTGTACTTGTTTGTGGTGGAGATCCTGCTGGTTTCGATGTTGACGGTGTGGTTCTTGAAGGATCGGCAGGGGGGGTGATGGTGGGTTTGGATCCTGTTTGACGGTCGGGATCAGTGCTGACTCTCGAGTTTTACGGTAGGGCTTCGTGGAAGGTGGTGGTTGGGTCAAGCTGGACATCTCTTCGAGGCCACGGGATGAAATTATTAATGGCATGTCCGAGTGTCTCAATACCCTCGGGACCAGAAATTTCTAACATGTCATCCTCGTAGCACAGGACGACGACCGTCACCACTTCTACCTGCAGTACTCTTACGGTATAGGATCACCGTGGTAGTCACTTCCGGGGGATCACAAAGCCCTGTGGCTACCTCCCTTGTAACGTTGATGCTTCATACCATATCGTATGAGCATTTTGCAAGGTGTTGGCCCATTGATGTCATCCACAGGGTAGCGGTGTGTGTTTCCCGTAGACCCCACACTACTTGGAAAGGGAGCAGATTGAGCGGGCATGCCATGAATCATCTCCTGAGCTCCAGGCAAGGGTTGTCCTAGAACGAGCTGCATCTGTGGGCCTTGTGTGCTCATCTGCTGAACAGACACTGCACTAGCTAACTTCTGCACCAGCTGTGGATCAGGATTTGTTAGAAAATTTGACATCATGTTTCTGAATTGTTTCTTAGCCTTTTCCTCAAAAAAATGTTGCATGTCTTCCTTATATTGATCGTGTTTCTTATACATGCCCACCCACTCCTCATCAAATCCTTCTTTCCATCCCATCTTCGAGGAGATGCCTCGTACACGGCCAGGATGCTCAGGGTTACCCAGTCCAATACTCAGGATGTCTCTCTCCCTTTGTGGCTTGAGTTTTGTTTGTTTGACCTCCACTGCTAGCTCCAACATCTTATCAGCTGGGGCTGTGATGTCTAAGGGACAGTTCACACCGGTAGCAGTTTGTTTTGTTCCTCGACCTCTGAGCCAATTTGCCGTCCTCTCGCCCACTTCCTCTGATAGCACAGGAACCCCTTGTTTCTTTAGCTCCTCCTCCTCTGCCCGCCATTTCGGAATTTGTTTCTTGTAACCACCGGTGCCAAGGTGGTGGTGGTATTTGTTCTTCCTTGCTAGTGCTGAAGCAGCTTCACTCTTGGCTTTGGCGGTGGGTCGTTCTTACGCACCTTGAATATCTCTCACCGCTTTGTGATCTTATACTTGCTCGTTGGGTCGTACCCATGCTTGAGAAATTTGGTATTCATCTCAGATCTATAGTTACGGAATGATGTTGCAATCTGCTTGAAAAAATACCCCTTCGCAAATTTCTTATCTATCCCCGTAGGGAAAACAAACCTTTCTATAAACTTGTCCCACAGCTCTTTCCTTTTACTCGCATCCACATCCTTCCACCTAGTGATTGTGATGTCCAATTTATCCCTGACCAGAAAACCAATTGCATTCCATATCTTGGCAGCCACCTCATCAGACACTAGAGGCTCTCCTTTTGGGCTGATGCTAGGAACTATATATGTCTTCTCTGGCCACTTGTTTGTTCCTCGGTCACCACATTTCTGGTCACTCTATTTCCTTTTTCTTAATTTGGAGGTGGTTGTTGTCTCAGTCGTTTCTGGTGCTTCGTTGCGAGGCACGTCTTCTTCTTCCGCAAGAAGTTCCTGCATTTGAGACAAAACCTCCTGGCCGAAGGAATTCAAGAGAGTAAGGATCATTATGAGTATAATACTATGAAGGAAAGTATTGGTTTTCATGTACTAAGTATACCTCATCATACGGATCATAATCTGGGTCAACACTTTTATCGCGTTGTCTATCTATGCTAGGGCATGGATCACTTCGGTTGCCGTCATCTTCCTCTTCTTCTAACATGTCACCATGGAAATCTTCTTCTTCTCCTTGTTCCGGGGGTGTGTGAGTCTTAGTGGGTGACTCTACACGCTGCTCTTCTTCTTCCAGAGGATTTACAGTTCTATGCATGGCAATAACTATGTTAGTTACTTTGATAGGGTTCTACATTAAAAAAAGTGTAAGGCTTCATAATGCCGTGAAACTCACCGTACCTCCGAGGGTGTGTGAGTCTTAGTGGGTGACTCTGCAGGCTGCTCTTCTTCTTCCAGAGGATTTACAGTTCTATGCATGTCAATAACTATGTTAGTTACTGTGATAGGATTCTACGTTAAAAAAAGTGCAAGGCTTCATAATACCGTGAAACTCACCGTGCCTCCGGGGGTGTGTGAGTCTTAGTGGGTGACTCTGCACGCTGCTCATCTGCCTGATGGTCTTTAGATTTTGGAGACGTCACCTTCTCGATAACTTCAAATATAACAAGACAATAACACTAAGTCACTAACACTATAACCCTTAGGAAATATCACTAAGTCATTAACACTATGCCATTAGGTAATAACACTTAGGAAATAACAGTAACTCATTAACACTAAGTCACTAACACTATAACACTAAGTCACTAACACTATAACACTAAGTCACTAAGTCAATACCACTAAGTCATTATATCACTAACACTAAGTCATTAACACTATGCCATTAGGTAATAACGCTTAGGAAACAACAGTAACTCATTAACACTAAGTCACTAACACTATAACACTAAGTCATTGTTGACACTCGTTAGGCGTCAACTTTTACTAGGGCTTTTTACTCGAAGGACAACATGAAAACACACTAGTCTAGGGCTTTATCGACAAATTCCATGAGTTTTGCATATTACGTATTTTCTAGGGTGATTTTCGGAAAATTTAAAAAAGAGGGATTCTAGTGTAAAATAACCACGAAACTTATCCGCCCACGAAGGACATCGCGGGAAGACTCGGGAAGACTCAGAAGACACCGGAAGGAGCAGGGGCCAGCGGCCGCCAGGGGGGGGCCGGCCGGCCCACCGGGCCCCAGGCGGCGCCCCCCATTAGGGGTTTGGTGCCCTCCTTCCAGAAGCTTCCTCCACCGCCTCCAAGGATGCATCTCAGCCCTACGTTACGTCGGTTTGATCCTGCGGCGCACGCGCATCCCACCGGACTATAAATATGTGGGTAGACCCCCCCTGAAGAGAGCCAATTCATTATTCATCAAGGCCTCAAGCCATCAAGCATCAAGAGCCTTCTAGTTCATAGGATTAGCTAGCTAGAGTAGAAGTAGAGGAGATCTAGTTCTTCATCGGATCTGGAGCCCCGGCCCTGGCTCGGCGAGCGAGAGTTCGGTAATAGATCTAGTTCTTAATTACTTTATTGTATTCATTATTCAGATTAGGGAGACGTTACTCTAAATAGATTCATATGTTCTTAATTGCAATAGTCATTGTTTACTTTGATTATATGTCTAGTTTAGTTACTTTGATCTTATTGAATTCATGTAATTGCTCGTATAACGTTTATCCATATGTACAATGGGTAGATGATAGGCGATATGTAGACGTGGTGTCTAGATGTCTTGTTTATCTGCGAGTGCACCCTGATATGCCGGGACGTGTGGTAGTCTGCGTAGGTGACAGCTACGTTAGTTCCTCTGTAGTCCACCCCCCATATGTAGGACTAGCATGGGCACGGTCGCGAAGGAGGTGACCTAGGTCTTAATACCCTCATTAGTTGATGCCTCTTTACATGCAATGATGATTTAGGGTTGACTTAGCGATGATTACTAGATGTAGTTGCACTAATTAGAGTTATTCATTGACGTAGTTATAGACTTATTTCCCTAGTTTATCTAATGGCTAGCTATAATTATGACTAGTAAGATGCTCTGATGATTATCCTTAATTATGATACTTGATGATTATGCTATCACCCATATTTATCTTTATTTATCTTGTGACCTCTGCCTGTTATGAATAGAGTATATGACTTAGGTAATATCGTTTATTCAGTCTATATAGTTTCTCATCAATATAATAATAATAGTTTATTACATAGCTTTCCCAGAGATATAATTATAAATCGACAACCTGGATACTTCCCTAGGTAAAATGCTACAACGGTATAATTATCTATCCGCTTGCAGAACCCATTAGTTTACATTCATATTTTATTCATATATTTTATCTGCCTAGTCACAATAGTACAATGTAAATCTATGTTAATTTCCTAGCAATATAATTGGGGATGACAACCTGCTTCATGTTTAAGAATATTAGTAATTCAAGAGTGGCTAGTTGCTAATGACAAGTAATTATAAACCGACCATTTCTAGGGTCATTGCTAGAGGTAGGATTTATCTCTGCTTTTTAGTAGTGACGTTAGAAATGCCAACAAGCTAAAGCTCCCAAAGGGTGTGATTGAGAATATTGATAGAGCTCGTAAGCAATGCCTTTGGAGAGGCCCAAGGTCAGAGAAGAAAGGGGGAAATTTAGTTGCATGGCCCACGGTTCTTCTGCCCAAGGACAAAGGGTGGCTTAGGAGTCATAAACCTCCACATTCAGAATGAGTATTTGCTACTCAAATTTCTACACAAGTTCTACAACAAAGCAGACATTCCCTCGGGTCAGCTTGGCGGAACAAATATTATACCACTAAAGTCCCCCCCACGCTTCCAAGGAGGTGGGGTCGTTCAGTGGAAGGATGTCTTCGCGCGTCGAGCTCGATCTTCAGATCCTTCGCGCAATGCACACTGGGAGATGGATCATCCGTTGCGTTCTGGGAAGATAAATGGGGTGACCAGCTGCTGTCAGTTTGCTTCCCAAACCTAGCTGACAGGGCAAAAGATCGAGGCTTAAGTGTGCAAGGGTTTATGAAATCTGAAGATCTGGACGGGCTCTTTGACCTACCGCTGTCTCAGGATGCCTTTCAAGAGCTCCATGACTTATCTGATTGGCTGGAGTTGCATTCAGTAGAAGAGGACAACAAAGATGTATGGAGCTACCAATGGGGCAGTGCCAATTACTCATCCAGAAAATTTTATAAGCTAGTATTCTAGAATATGCCGGCTCACCCCATCTTCGCTTGGCTGTGGAAATCCAGATGCACGCCAAGGGTAAAATTCTTCGCTTGGCTAGTTCTGGTAGATAGACTCAATACCAAAACTATGCTGCAAAGACGTCATTACACAGCAGAAGAGGATGAGGACGTGGTCTGCGTCCTATGCAATCTCAGTGAAGAAGAGAACCTAGAACACTTATTCTTCAATTGCCCGTTTGCAAAGAGGTGCTGGGAAAAAATCGGCTTTGATTGGAATAATCACCTCAGCATGTTCGCTAGAGTGGCACACGAAAAACAAGGACAGAACATCCCATTCTTCATGGAGGCGATGGTCATTGCGGCTTGGGAGATATAGAAACTTAGAAATGATAAGATCTTCAAAAACGGTAGCGTCCAGTTAGGAGTATGGTTTTCAAATTTCAGAAACCAATGTATCCTGCAGTCTGTTCGTTTTCCAGATGACCTACGGTCGTCCTTTTGTGTTTGGCTAGATGCCTTTAGTTAAGGAGCTTGTAAGTATACCTGTAAACTCCCTTTAAATTTTATAAAATGAAGTGCTGTGGGGACCTCCCCCATAGTTTTTGCCTTCAAAAACAACAGTAAACATCCGGACTGGACCAACAGTCAACACTGGGGAGAATAGATTTGTGCTCAAGCCTGCTCTCATCACCATGGTTCAAGCCAGCCAATTATGTGGAAAAGGACATGAAGATGCAAGTGCACACTTACAACACTTTCTAGAGATCTGCAGCACCTTCATAATCAGATGAGTACTAAAAGATGCTATCTTACACCGTCTTTTCCTGTTCTCATTATTGGGGAAAGCCAAGCAGTGGTTCTACATCAACAAAGATAAACACACTACATGGGACCTATGCTCGACTGCTTTCCTGGCGAAATTCTTTCCTACAGCCAAGACCAATGCTCTGCGGGGGAAGATTTCAAGTTTCCAACAACAACATGATGAATCATTCACTGAAGCGTGGGAAAGATTTCAGAACTACATTGAAGACTGTCCTCATCATGGGATAGAGGAGTGGCTGTTAATACAGACTTTCTATCGCAGGCTTATCTCGAACACCCGTGAGTCTATTGATGCTGCAGCTGGGGGAGCTTTCCTGTCACTAAAGCTCTCTGATGCTAAAGCACTTCTTGAGAAGATGACCTCAAATTCAACATGCAATGAAGAACGTACTCAGCCTCGCAAAAAGGGAGGAGGAATCCATCATCTCAAGGAAGCTGACATGGTCACTGTCAAGCTAGACCTCATCATGAAGAAGCTCGACATAGAGAAGAAGGAAGTCATGCACGTCAATGATTCCCATATGACATGTGAAGAATGTGGAGACTATGGGCACTCAGCTGTTAGCTGCCCTACACTGCAAGAGGATGTGAACTTCATCAACAACAACACCTACTATCGTCCTCAACAAAACCAAGGGTGGAATCAACAACCTCGACAAGGTAATTACCAAGGTAACAACCAAGGTAATAACTTTAACAATTACAACCTTCCGCCTTTAAGAGAATTAGTTACTAGTCAATCCAAACTACTAGATCAAATGACTAGAAAGCTAACATCAAATGATAAAACTTTGGAAAACATACATGCTAGAATGGATACTTTTGCTTCTGCCATAAAGAATCAGCATAGCTTCAATAAAGTGTTAGAATCACAATTAGCTCAGTTAGCTGCTGCTGTACCTCCATTAGAAAAAGGCAAGATTCCAGGCCAACCAGAAGATATAGAAACTGCTAACCTTGTTAATATTCACAATGCAACCCAATATCATATTGAGCCTGCAGATGTACAGTGGATTGACCACTCTCTACCATAGAAGATGGGAGACCCTGGAAGACCTGTCATTCCTATCTCCATAGGATGCCACAGCTTTCCAGAGGCTATCTGCGACTTTGGCGCAAGTGTCAACATCATGCCTAAGGTAATCTATGAGAAAATGTTAAATGATCCCCTGTTGTACACAAATATGCGTTTGCAGCTTGCAGATCAATCTATTTGCTATCCTGAGGGAGTACTAGAAGAAGTTGTCATTAGAGTAGGGCAATCATATGTCCCAGTTGACTTTGTGGTCATGGAGACAGGAGTAGATGAGAAGGCACCCATCATTCTAGGCAGACCATTCCTGTGCACAATAAAAGCCATCATCTATGCGGAGTACGCCAAGATCGTCCTATCCATTAAGGACAAGAAGGAGAGATTCACATTCAAGAACCGCGTCCTGAAAGCTCCTGCAGCCCCGAAGCAATTCCAGCAACAAGAAGAGCAAGAACAGCAACCAATGCCAAAGAAGAAGAACAATAGAAACAATAGAAGATGGAGGAGGATCAAGCATGCACCTGAGGAGACAACTCAACTAATCACTGCTCTCAACACAGAAAACGATCACATGCTACCCAACCCATTTTCAATCAAGAGAGGTGATCCAGGTGTCCCAATCATTGAATGCACCATCAAAGACACCACTTTTCCTCACACCGTCTGCGACACTGGATCAGGCTGCAACGTAATGTCAAAACAGATATATGATGAATTGTTTGATTTACCTTTATACCCAACACATATTCAGCTGCAGATGACGGACCAATCACTGAGATTTCCTGAAGGAGTAGTCAAAGATGTCATGGTAAGAATTCAAGGATAATATATACCTGTAGATTTTCTAGTCCTTGACATGCAGGGAGATGACGATTCTCCGATCCTCTTGGGAAGACCGTTCCTCTACACCGCCAATGCCAACATCTACATTGGGTCCGGACACATCCACTTCAACCTACCTACCGAAAAGGTACGCTGTCAATTCAGAACATTAAATAACCATGAGCAGGCCAGAAAGCAACGCAACCGGAGAAGACATCAAGCCCACCGTCAGGCTGCTCAGCCCCACTGTGGATGGGAAGACTTTCCTGGCAAGGTCATGAAATATGAAGATCGCTTCCCGGAGCAAGAAGAGAACAAGCAAGTACCTCGCTGGAGTAGCTGGGCAGAAGAAGCCGAAAGGATGGACCAGATCGCCAAGGAAGAAAAGGAGGAGATCCTAGCACAATTAGAAGCGTGGGAGAAAGCAAACAAAGATGAAGAGCAGGAGCTAGAAGAGAAAGAAGCAAAAGAAACAGAAGCAAGATGGAAGGAGGCACGCAACGCATCACCACGAGATAGGGAGTTGACTGAGGTTACCTCAGACGATGAACCCACTGAGTAAGTGCTCACTCTGTCTAAGTCCTGTCGGTAGACTTTAAATTCCGTACCCTAGCCATAAGGTTGGAATGGTAGTTATCTCATTTAATGCATTAGTAATTTAAATTTATTTAGTAGCATCATCTATTCACATATTAAACATATAAAATAACAAAAAATATTTCTTGCATTATTCATAGCATCATAAAGCCCCATGTGGATACCCTATGGCATTTTCGAAGAAATATCCACCGTGGTGGCATAAAAATAAAAATGATAAAAATATAGCATCATATTTAATTCTTGCATCATAAAATAAATAAATTTTCAAAAAGAAGAGAATTCTGCTTAAAATTAGACAACATTAAAAATAACTCATAAAGGTGATCAATTACTCTTTGGTGACCGCTAACCCATTATTAAATTCGAGCCTCGAGTGTTGGTTTCCCTTTTTTGTGGAGTATTTATGCAGGAACAACATCGTAGCAAGGAGAGAGACTATACGTGGCGACCACCGGGTTCGCTATTGGCTAGTTTGCTCGAAGGACATTTACACCGGATATTGCAATCTTCAAGCTTGGGGGAGGAGCATCCCCTAGTTATCAGATGGCTACACCTAAGCGATTTTTGAGTCTACTTTATAAATAGTTATAAAATACCAAAAATATATGGGCACATGAAGGTCCACAAAGTCATAGAGTCTTGTGTTAGATATTAAATATAAAACCATAAAAAGATATATACTTGATTAAACCAAAGAAATACTTAGTTCCATACTTAGTAGAATATAATTAGTCCAGGCTAGAGCTATTAAAATTGATGAACATTAAAATTGTTTTGGAGATGATGAATAGTTGCTCTGTTAGAATGCTTACCTACTTGCCAAACTTAAAATCTCTCTCGGTTCTAAGCTAATCGTTGTTTTAATTGAAGAATTTATTCTGAACCTTAATTGTGGAGGCATAAGCTTGCGCTAAGTCTAGGTAGTTGATTGATATGATTCATGAAGGTTGAGGTGTTATTTATCTTATTTCTAGCATTGCTAAGTTCTGGAGGTTTTATTTTGAAAATCTAAAAATTACATGATGAGCTCTTGTATGATGCATGTGAATTCCTACCAAAGCTATAATTTATATCTTAGAGGATAGGAAAACCCTTTCACATTTGAGCTACTTGCTTCGCATTGAGTTCAATCAACCTGTGTTGTATACCTTGTGAGAGTCTTGTCATGCTTTTAAAACCAAAAAAAACACTTGCACGCTCCAGTCCACATATGCATTATTCCTACTTCAAGGAGTAATCGTAATCATTCACCATATTCCCATACATGTTCATCATAAAATGTTCACCTCCTACACTGGGAGAGGACACAAAAATATACACATACCCTATAGGATAACCTCTGTCTTTAATGCTCTAAGTCCTGATTATATCTCTCGATTCATTTTATTCAAAGGATGCATGTGGCTGTGCAAAAAGAAAAGCAAAGAAAAGAAAAGAAAGAAAAAGAAAAAAAAAGGGAGTAAAAGATGGACAAGTGTCCCAGCAATTAAAACAATGGGTAGTAGATGCCCGCCTCCCTGAATAAAAAGAAACAATAAAGATAGCCCATGTTTTTCCTAAGAAAAGTTTTAAAAGAGAGTCATTCCCAAAAGAGCAATAATAGAAATAGGAGTTAGCCATAAATAACACATATACACCTATCCACCATATTTCATACACATACACAGCTTGGTTTGATTGTATGCCTCGATTCTCTGTGGATCCATTAGTTGACTTTACAATATATGTTTTGCAAGTATGCCTATCCTTGTTACTGCCGCTCCTATAAGCTCCACTATATATACTTTAGCTATAGGAGGCATAACAACATTATAGCCTCAAGAGAGAACCACAAATACCACATACATTGAGAGACTTGAGGGTGTCATACAGTTAAGCTCTGAGTTTTATTCTGAAAACTTATTAAAAACTCCAGAATGATAGTATTGCAAAGAATTTGAGACATAACACTTAGCTTGATTGTTCTATCTTTCGATTGCTCAAGACTTATGTAAAAGTTGTGAGCCCCATATTACAGGTAAAATGAGTAAGTTTGAAGATTAGAGCATACATTGTCTGATCCGAAGGAAATTTTCGTTTGAAAGCATGTGTACTGAAAAGTATAATGACATTGTAGCAACTCCTGATTCAAATACAATATCAACTAGGCTTGGTTTGTTTGCCAAGGGACTGGCAAAAGGTAAAGCTTAGGGGTATTGTTGACACTCGTTAGCGTCAACTTTTACTAGGGCTTTTTACTCGAAGGACAACATGAAAACACACTAGTTTAGGGCTTTATCTGATAAATTCCATGAGTTTTGCATATTCTGTATTTTCTAGAGTGATTTTCAGAAAAGCTGAAAAAGAGGGATTCTAGTGCAAAATAACCACGAAACTTATCCGCCATGAAGGACATCGCGGGAAGACTCGGGGAAGACTCAGAAGACACCGGAAGGAGCAGGGGGGGGGCCGCCCAGGTGGGGCCGGCGGGGCCCCACTGTGGCTCCGGCGGCGCCCCTATTAGGGTTTGGTGTCCTCCTTCCGAAGCTTCCTTCACCGGCTCCAAGGATGCATCTCAGCCCCTACGTTACGTCGGTTTGATCCTGCGGCGCACGCGCATCCCACCGGACTATAAATATGTGGGTAGACCCCCTGGAGAGAGCCAATTCATTATTCATCAAGGCCTCAAGCCATCAAGCATCAAGAGCCTTCAAGTTCATCAAGAGCCTTCTAGTTCATAGGATTAGCTAGCTAGATTAGAAGTAGAGGAGATCTAGTTCTTCATCGGGACGGAGCCCCCGGCATCCGGGTCAGAAGCGAGAGTTCGGTAATAGATCTAGTTCTTATTTACTTTATTGTATTCATTATTCAGATTAGGGAGACTTTACTCTAAATAGATTTATATGTTCTTAATTGCAATAGTCATTGTTTACTTTGATTATATGTCTAGTTTAGTTACTTTGATCTTATTAAATTCATGTAATTGCTCGTATAGCGTTTATCCATATGTACAATGGGTAGATGATAGGCGATATATAGACGTGGTGTCTAGATGTCTTGTTTATCTGCGAGTGCACCCTGATATGCCGGGACGTGTGGTAGTCTGCGTAGATGACAGCTACGTTAGTTCCTCTGTAGTCCACCCCCGTATGTAGGACTAGCATGGGCACGGTCGCGAAGGAGGTGACCTAGATCTTAATACCCTCATTAGTTGATGCCTCTTTACATGCAATGATGATTTAGGCTTGACTTAGCGATGATTACTAGATGTAGTTGCACTAATTAGAGTTATTCATTGATGTAGTTATAGACTTATTTCCCTAGTTTATCTAATGGCTAGCTATGATTATGACTAGTAAGATGCTCTGATGATTATCCTTAATTATGATACTTGATGATTATGCTATCACCCATATTTATCTTTATTTATCTTGTGACCTCTACCTGTTATGAATAGAGTATATGACTTAGGTAATATCATTTATTCAGTCTATATAGTTTCTCATCAATATAATAATAATAGTTTATTACATAGCTTTCCCAGAGGTATAATTATAAATCGACAACCTGGATACTTCTCTAGGTAAAATGCTACAACGGTATAATTATCTGTCCGCTTGCAGAACCCATTAGTTTACATTCATATTTTATTCATATATTTTATCTGCCTAGTCACAATAGTACAATGTAAATCTATGTTAATTTTCTAGCAATATAATTGGGGATGACAACCTGCTTCATGTTTAGGAATGTTAGTAATTCAAGAGTGGCTAGTTGCTAATGACAAGTAATTATAAACCGACCATTTTCGGGGTCATTGCTAGAGGTAGGATTTATCTCTGTTTTTTTTTAGTAGTGACGTTAGGAATGCCAACAGTCACTAACACTATAACACTAAGTCACTAAGTCAATACCACTAAGTCATTAAGTCACTAACACTAAGTCATTAACACTAGGCCATTAGGTAATAACATTTAGGAAATAACAAGTAACTCATTATGAAATAACACTAAGTCATTATGAAATAACAATAAGTCATTAAGAAATAAGTACCTGTGATAAAGCGTGGAGAAGACAAAGTGGCACGACAATGATTATTTGGCGGGTATCGTGGACGGTGATTTGTAAATTAATAGAGCGAGCATATAATTTAAAAGGTACCATGAGCGAGGATATAACCAAAACAAATTTATTAATTGCTAATTGATACAATATAAATTGAAAATACCACATAAAATATTAGTAGTTTTACTTAATACTATTACTTAATTAAACAAGTAATATATTTGAAAAATTTTACATACAATATCTGTAAAATGCCACATACAATGAATACATGAAGATTTTTGAAAAATACCACATACAATATTAATACTATTACTTAATAGTATTACTTAATAATACAATTTATATATTTGAAAAATTTGACATACAATATTTTCTAATTACTAATTTAACTAATTTTACAATAGTAATTAATAAAAATGCCACATACAATTAATACAAATATAAATCACTAATTTAACTAATTTTACAATCGTAATGAATACAATTAATACAAAATTTCACATACAATAGTAATTAATATTTTCTAATTTTACTAATTTTTAAAGTTGCTAACAATTGTTAGTAATTAATACAAATATTAATTACTAATTTAACTAATTATTACAACAAATACTTAATATTTTTACTTAATAGTATGACTAATTTATACAATTATTACATAAAAACAAAAAAAAAGGCCCTTTGTTGGGCCTTTTTCGCCCAACATGGCCCAACTTGCCTAACACGGGCTGGGCGGGCGCCGCAAAACCGCCGCCGCCACCACCGCATGCCGCCGCCGCAGAAACCGCCGCCGGCCGGCAGATGCAAAGACATGCAAACCGCCACCACCACGCACGCACAAGGTTTTCCTCACCGCGCGCGACGCAGCATCGGCAACGCGGAAAGCCTTGGCCGTGGGCGGAAAGTAGCTCCGGCCGTCGGCAGGCGCGGCGCGGCGCACCTGGCCGAGAAGACTTCGGCGGCGCTACGACTCCGGCGGATGGAGAATACTCGGCGGCGCCAAGGATTCCGGCGGGATGGAGAAGGCACGACGGGCGCCCGGGCGGGCGTACTTCCAGCAGGGCGTGTCAGCCTTGAGATGGCGACGGCTTCGGGCGGCGCACTGCCGGGCGGGATGGAGAAGGCTCCTGGGCGGCGCTTCCGGCAGAAGAGAAGGCTCGGCGGTGCTCCCGCGGGCGTGCCTCGGGCGCGGTGGTCCGGGCGGCCGCCGATTATACGCGACTCGGCGGAGATTGGCAACTTTGACGGCCGATTTGAAAGTTCGCCCATCGACTCGTGTTCAAGTCCTGGTGGGTCTGTATAAATAGGGGATCCATTTACGTGCGGTGGTCTAAGACAACCGCCAAGAGAGAAACTATTTCTTGGCGGTTGTCCTAGACCACCGCTCAGAAATATATTTCCACAGCCGGTGAACGTAGGCGGCCGCCGGTGGAAATCCATTTCCACAAAGCGGTTGTCTAGGTCCACCGCCTGTGGAAATATTTTTTTCCCTAAACCAATTTCTTTTCAAGTATGGCATTAACTAGCACCGAGCTTATTTCTTTTAGGTTAACAATTATATTATTTTTTAGGTTATTTGTTGTAGTATATTTCTTTTTAGGTTACTTTTTGTAGGTTATTTTTTTCTTGTAGTTTCTTTTTAGATTCTTTTTTTTTTATGTTATTTCTTGTAGGTTAATTGTTTTACTATATTTCTTTTTAGGTTAATTTTTTTAGTATATTTTTTTTTAGGTTTTTTCTTTTAGTATATTACTTGTAGGTTATTTTTCTTGTAGTTTCTTTTTAGATTATTTCTTTAATGTTATTTCTTGTAGGTTAGTTATTTTACTATATTTCTTTTTAGGTTACTTTTTGTAGGTTAATTTTCTAGTATATTTCTTTTTAGGTTTTTTTTTTTTAGTATATTACTTGTAGGTTATTTTTTTTTTGTAGTTTCTTTTTAGATTATTTCTTTAATGTTATTTCTTGTAGGTTAGTTGTTTTACTATATTTCTTTTTTAGGTTACTTTTTGTAGGTTAATTTTCTAGTATATTTATTTTAGGTTTTTCTTTTAGTATATTACTTTTTTAGATTATTTCTTGTAGTTTTATTTAGATTATTTGTTTTATGGTATTTCTTGTAGGTTAATTGTTTTACTATATTTTTTTAGGTTATTTCTTGTAGGTATAAAGTTATTTCTTGAGAATAATACTTTTAGGATATAGAATAGTTTTTAATACTGCAGACATCAACAAGTAGATAAAGAAAAGGACTTAAACAAGTAGAAAGAAAAAGACTTAAAGAAATAGAATGATAAGGAATTAAATAAGTTAAAGAGCAATAACAAGATAGACCAATTAATGAGTACAAATTACAACTGATAAATTGTTACATATGACATTGACTAATATTTAACTAATATAAAATCTAGCTAGCCAGCTACTGTTCTGCCTTCTCATCCATAGTCAGGTTGTAGCTTGCTGCCGGGAGGTGATACTTTCCATTATCTAGCAACACGGGATGAAGTTCGGGTTTTATCTTTAAATTGACCAGGTCCCGACGTGAACTCAATCCTTCCTTTGTCTTACCCTTTATGTCTAGCAAGGTACCAATTATGCTTTCAAACACATTCTTCCGGATGTACATACCATCGACCGCGTGCCGTATGTCAAAATCTTTCCAATATGGCAAATACTTGAAGAAAATTGACATCTTCTTGAATGTAGCCCCAGGAGTTGGCTTCACATCCTTTCTTGCTTTTCCATCTTTTGTCTTCTTGCCAAATACAAACTTAATGTTCTTAACTATCTCGTACACTCTTTGACCTTTACTATTATCTGATGGAGCAGTGGACCTTGTTTCGTCGTGATTGTCAAAGTATCTATCCATCTTTCGCAAGCAGTACCTATGTCCTCTCGATAAGAAACGCCTGTGTCTCATGTATACTATCTTGTTGGAGACACTGAGGGATACGTAAAAAGTTTCATCCAATCATACTACACAACCGACCTTACCCTTGAACTGTCCTGACAATACAAAGAGAGCTGGGTAATCGTTGATCGTAACAAAAATAATTGCTCTTAGTGTGAATGACTCTTTCCGGTATTCGTCCAACATGGCAACACCTATATCCCATAATATTCTCATTTTCTCCATTAATGGCTCCAAGAATACATCCATGTCAACACCAGGTTGTGTAGGTCTAGAAATAAGAATGGTCAGCAACAGGTATTTGCGCTTCTGCAACAAGCGTGGAGGGAGGTTGTAGATAGTGAGAAGCACCGGCCATGTGCTATGCGTGCTGCTCCTTTCGGCGAAGGAATTTATTCCATCAGTACATAGTGCGAACCGAACATTTCTTATCTTCCTAGCAAATTTTGGGTGGTCAGCATTGAATTTTTGCCATTGCTTCCCATCGGCAGGATGTCGAAGCTTTTCATCTACTTTGTGCTTGTCAGAAGCATGCCAGGTCATAAGCTCTGCATCCTCAGGGTTTGCAAACAAACACCGGAGACGATCAACTACCGGAAGATACCACATCACCAAAGCAGGAACCCTTCTCTGGGCATAATAGTCTTCTTCTTTATTTTCTTTGTTGCAGAGTTTTGAACTCTGTTGGGTATTCTTTTCTTCTTCCCTTTGGACCACGAAGTTGCATTCTCCTCTTGTAGATAGTCTTTTTTTTGTCTTGTACCGACTTGCACTATAATTTGGACAGTTGTCCAAGTCTTTGTAATCACCTCGATATAAGATACAGTGGTTTCTGCACGTGTGGATCTTCTGGACACCTATAGTAAGCGGACTGATTAGCTTCTTTGCATAGTAAGTGTTAGCAGGCACTTTGTTCTCCTTTGGAAGCATATCTCTGAGAGTACTCAATAATGCATCGAAGCTGGCATTGGACCATCCATACCTAGCCTTCAACATCAACAACTTAAGCACAGACCATAATGTCATGAACTCTTTTTGGTGCAACCCTTACTCTCATCGTACAAAGGGCTCTGGCTGGCCGCCTGCTCTAAGGCCTCCATCCCTTTCATAAAAAACATTGATGGATCCGTATGACGACGCAATAGTGCAACCATCAATTCTGCGTCTTCATCCTCCACCTGAGTTCTGTAGGCATCGGTTCCTCCAACATTTGCATCATCATGAACATCGGACACAACATGTTCACTCTCTTGAGGACAATGGTGTTCTGTCTCATGTCCGAACTGGCATACATCGTCAACAAGCATATCTGGGCCATTGCCACCTAGATTCACAGGGTCTTCAGCTATATACGTTGCAGAGCTACCCTCTCCATGCTTTGTCCAAATCAAGTAATCATTCATAAATCCTCGGCAGACCACATGAGCCATGATTAGACTTGTGTCTTTAAAAACAATAAGATTTCGCAACATTGCAAGAACAATTTATGTGCTTCGTCTGTGTTCGAAAGCATGATTTTTAGCAAAGACATCGATAAACCTACGGACCTCAAGTACGTAGGATGGATCTACTCTATCTAAGTTATACATCCGTAATGCTTTGTCCATCGTTACTGTTATAGAGTTTGATAGATTTAAATAATGTAATCACTAAAAAGAAGACATAAATGTTTTGTGATATTTATTAACAAACCTTAAGATGATCAACAAACTCCTTCAATAGATTATAGATGAAAAAAACTCCTCGCTTGTATGTTTCTCAAATAATACACGTCCGGGCTAAATCATATGTAGTTAAAAGAACTAGTTAAACAAATATGCCTCTCAATAATAACTAAAGCAAGACTAATTAATAAAACTCTAATTAAAGAATCACCAATACTTAATTAAACAGAATATAACTAAATAATTAAAACGTCAATTTATTAGATGAAACCCTAAAACTAAAAGAAGACTAATTAATAAAACCCTAATTAAAGCTCACCACTACTTAATTTAACAAAACATAACTAAATAATTAAAGAAAAACTAATTTCAAGCATCAATATGACAAATAAACTAGTAATTAAATAAGAGTAAACATAACTAAATGAACTAAACATAATAATTTAAAGCATCAATTTATTAGATAAAACCCTAAAAATTAAAGCAAAACTAAATAATGAAATCCTAATCAAAGCCTCACCACTACTTAATTTAATAAAACATAACTATATAATTAAACAAACACTAATTTTAATCATCAATATGACACATAAACTAATAATTAAATAAGAGTAAGTAATAATTAATGAAACCCTAATTAAAGAATCACCACTAAAAACATCACTACTAGCTAATTAAACTAAACATAACTAAATATTTAAATAAGAGTAACTAATAGAACTTTAAAGGTTAAACTCTAGATAAAAAAGTGAAACCCTTGATAAATAGTGACTAGAATTATTAAAAAAATAAAAACCTAGCTACTCTTCTCTCTCACTTGAGGTGAAACCCTAGATCTCAAATGTGGGTGGGATTGAGCAAAAATGTTGGAAATGAGGCAAGAAACACATAAACTAACCTTGTTTAGCTACCTCCTCCGAAGAAATCAAGAGCAAAACCTACCCCCTTGTATTTGGTGAAATCTGGACCTCCAAAGCTCCTCTCATGGAAGAATGGTCAGGCTATAGTTCTGTTCATTCTGGTGGGGAGGAAGAAGGGGATATATATAGGAGAAGCACACCACAGGCGGTTGACGTAAGCAAACCGCCTGTGAAAATGGGGATATTTTTCACTGGCAGTTTTTTTAGGAAACCGCCTGTGAAAATGTACTATTTTCACTGGCGGTTGCTTAAGTAAACCGCCAAATGTAAATGGTGACATTTACACCGGGCGGCTCACTTAAGGAACCGCCGGTGTAGATCGTTTTCCACAGGCGGTTCTAAAGGCAGGGGCCGCGTGTCGATTTTTCGAGGCGCCCTTTAACTAGAACCGCCGGTGAAAATAAAATCGCACCGTCAACACAAATGCTTTGTGTACTAGTGCATGGCCCCCCTGTCGGGCCACTCCCTTTTCACCCCCGCCGTGGCAGCGGTGCCTACGTCGTCGACGCCCGCCGCGCCAGTACCTTTGGCGTCTATCGATTGCACGCAGGTATAGCAGCGCCGCGAGGAAAGGATAGCCTCGCGCCCTTCTTGGTGCGCCATTGTTCTGTAGGTAGTGAGAGACGGTGTCGTACCGCAATAGACACCCTTCTGCCGCCTTGTTGAATCTAGACATATGCAGCATCTCGCAGCAGAGAAGAAGGCACCGGACGCTGTGATTTTGATCGGCAAGGGGAACTAAAACTAGTGTATGTACTTGTTCGTTCTGGTAAAGATGGGAGGAAATCTATTGTGATTCGCACTGGACGCTTCCTCCCAAAAGGCAGGCCCGCCAAGTCTCGTCGCACCAGACGCAAAAAACCCAAGCTTGCATTTGACCACGAGAATGTCTAGAAGCTTGGAGGTCGAAGTCGTCGCCGGCGGCGCCGCCGCCGACGACGATGGCGCGACGGCGGACGGGTGAAAGCGGGGAGCCGCGGCGTCGCCTGGATCCGCGGCTATTGTGACAAAATATGTTCGGTGACATATTAGTACTATGTTTGAGTGGAATTGAGGTTTAGGGACAAGTTTATTAGCAAAGGATGTCATGTAGAACTTTCGAAGTTAGAGATTAGTGCATACAACAAGAAACTATTGTTGCATGGGTTTAGTTATGACTCAAAATCAGCGAATATGCTTAGTCTAACTATGACTTCTAATAGTCAGACCAAGAGGGATGCAGCGTTAGCTGGCTTCACTATTTTAGTCAAATTCGCCCTCAAACTATCGCCCGAAAGCATGGCTTTTAAACCGATTCTAGCTGACTAGGCGATGACGAGGTAAGCCAGCATGGCGCTCACGTCGAACAGGGGACGAAATTTGTGCCGGCTGTGAAAGTTTAAGGATGAGAATGGTTGTTTTCATAGTTTAGAGACAAAATTGAGCCGGCTATAAAAGTTTAAGGACTAAAAACGGTCGTTTTAAGTAGTTCGGGGGGCCAAACCGAGCTTTTGGCAATAGCTTGAGGACTAAAACGGTCGCCAGTAGTTCGAAACCAAACTGAGAGCTTTCGGCAATAGTTCGAGGACAAATTTGGCTATTCCACCATTAAAGAAGATAATAGATACCTGTAAATATGTGGTGGTGATTAAAGGAAAGAAAATACACTTAGCAAGCATGTGGAGTAGTGATTATGATTAAAGACACTTTGCATGCATATGGAACAGTGAAGAAAAGAAAAGGCCACAAAAAGTGCCGGCCTTTTGTCCAATGTGGTTATAACAACACAAAAGCACATTATATGGGAATTACTAGCTAGCAAGTAGGATGACACAGCACACCGACACCATCCAACAAGTGAACAAAACAAGGAAGGGGTACGTTTCATATGCTTGGCAGTGACAGTGGTGGTGGGAAGCTTGCGTACGGAAAAGCATGCCATGTTCCGAATTTCACCACACATAGCCTCTCAAGCAGCAACGTCCTGACATCCAGCGTGAAGTAGTGCGCATCTGGTTTCCGCTGGCAAGATGGCTCCAAAAGACCCAATTGGTCTAGCAGCATCGCCCGTATCAGTATGTAGCCCTCGGCTGCGCCACCTGCGGAGATGGACCATAGAATGTAACAGCTGGGCAATGGATTGCTTACATAGATGTCACGCCGCCACTCTCCTGTGCCAACACCATCTTGCATACTCTTGCTATACAAGTCCAGCGTGTCTTCACGAAGAGCCAGCAGGCCAAGCCTTCCCTTAGCAGCTGGCTCGACGACAGCAAAATGCAAGCGGCTATAGAATTCATCCGGGATCTCGACAATGGAGAATTTCATGTCGTCGTCGTCGCCGCTGCCACTCGGCGTCCCAAGCGCAAGCATAATTGTTGGCCCAGACACCGTCCTCGTCTAGAAGAAGCAGCCGCAGGCGTAGTGGCGCGTCATAGCATATCCGACGAACCAACGGTGCTCATCACCAATGGCGAAAGCCGTCGTGGGGGCTCGCCATCTTCCGGTGCCGGAGGAGAAGACGTATGCCCAGATCTCCTCCTCGGTGTACACGACGCAGATCACACGGAACGGCAGGTCCTCGCCCCTCTCCTTCTCCTCGTCGGCGACGGGAACGAGGAAGGCCTCGACGTCCATCACGCAGCCGCCGTGGCGTTCGGTCTCCGGCCAGGGGATGGCGGGAAGCTGGACGAGGCGGCGGTGCACGGGGTCGTAGACGGTAGACCACAAGGTCCTTGAAGATGGACGACGCGCAGTTGTCATTATCAACGCCGGCGTCTCCTCCGGAGAGGAGGACGCGGCCGTCTCGGAAGTCGCTGACGCTCCATCTCCGGAGGTCTGGTAGGAAGGGGAAGGTGAAGTCGGCGGCTCGCGCTGAAGTTGCCTGGCCGGCGAGGACTCGGCTTGGTGGAAGGCACAGATACGGTGGTCTCGGCGGGCGGCATCGCTGGCCCGTGCCACCAGCGACGGGTGTCTTCTGGCTCAGGAACGTTGCTGGTCCAATCGAGGAACCCGAGGACGGGCGGTGGGTGGAGGGAGTGGTAGCGGCGGAGGAAGCGGCGGCCGGAGATGATGCATCGGAAGGCAGTGGCAGCACGTGGAGGCGCTGCGCGAGGCGAGGCCCGCGTTGCCGAGGCGGAGGAAGATGTCCCGTGAGATCGTCCGGGAGGTCCGGGCGGGGTCGCCAGAGTGGTCGCGACCGCGATCCGTCCCCCGCGGGTCGTCGGCGATGGCATTGTGCGGTTGGCGATGGAAGATGTCCTCGCTCTATACGTATACGCCACTACAGGAATTCAATTCTTTGCCGAGTGCCCCGGACACTCGGCAAAGACTCAAAAACACTCGGCAAAGGCTTTTGCCGAGAGTTGCTCTCGGCAAAGAGCTCTCGGCAAAGCCTCAATCGGCAACGGGCTCTTTGCCGAGAGCTTTTTTGTCGGGCACTCGGCAAAGGATTCACCGAGTGCCCATTTTGGCTCTCGGCAAAGAAAAAGGTACCGTTAACGGCAAGGTTTTGTTCACGGCGGCTTTGCCGAGTGCCCTCCCCGGGGCACTCGGCAAAGAATTTTCTTTTTTAAAAAAAATGCCTTTGCCGAGTGCCCACCTGGAGGCACTCGGCAAAAAAATTCTTTTTTTTTTAAAAAAATGCCTTTGCCGAGTGCTCTACCTGGATGCACTCGGCAAAGAAATTTCTTTTTTTAAAAAAAAATGCCTTTGCCGAGTGCCCTACCTGGATGCACTCGGCAAAGAATTTTCTTTTTTTAAAAAAAAATGCCTTTGCCGAGTGCCCTACTGGAGGCACTCGGCAAAGAGGTTTTTATGAATTTTTTAAAAAATTTATTTGCCGAGAGCCTTGACCTTTGCTCTCGGCAAATATGGTCTCTTTGCCGAGTGCCTTGGTCATTGCACTCGGCAAAGTGACCATAATTTTTTTTTGTTTATTTTTTGATTAAACCACAGCAAATAGAGCATATATATCACATGCACAGTACATTTATCACATAGACATCACATAAATCACATCCACAGCACATCCACAACGTATATATCACAACCACCGCACAATATCAAATCCGATCACATTACATCACAAATTCGATCACAATCCGATCACAAATGTTTCAAGTGCATCACAAGTCTCTAAGTCTTATAAGAGTCGAGTGCATTATTGAGAATAGAAACAGACGGTCCGGGGACAACTCACAAACCTCGCAAGAGCCATCTCACCGTCCGCCCCCACGCAAACCGGGCCACCCCCCGCCTCGGTGAAGGCTGTGGGCGATCGCGTAAAATAGGCCAAGCCGGGTTGTTCGAACCCGCCGACCGAGGCTGCATAAAAAGAGACCGGGTTAGTACGTGTGATGACCAAAGATCGAATAAAACCAATACTACACATTTATACTTTACAGGAGTCCCAAAGAGGTGAGGCCGAGGCGGAGGCCGAATCTCGAGGCGGCACTACCATTTGGAGCCGTAGGGCGCGTGGGAGCTCCATCCTCGAACGTGCCCCCCATCTGGCCGACGAAGGCGATGAGCCGGGCCATCTTCGCGTCGATGCCTGCTCACGCACGGCCCTCTCGGCCTCGAAGCCGGGCCTCCCACCGCCCTGGTGCCGCTCTAATGCCTCCCCTCCTTTCAGCTTCCATCGGCTTTGCGGTAATACGAAAAGTGAAGTTAGAATAATTGAAACGTCATCTTGCGACGAAGCATACAACAACAGGAATTACCTCGAGTGCCGAGTATGCGAGCTGTGGAAGCCGGCTGCCGTGGTTGTATGGGCACGCTTTTGCGTCCGTGCTCGTGCACGACCGGGAGGCAGTGGGAGTCGAGGCCGAGTCGATGACGCCGTCGCCCATCCAAGCATCGCCCATGCTTCTTTCCTCCGCCGACCCTCATGACAATCTCGGCTCAAGGTCCCGGATGCTCGGGTCGGTCTCGCCGTGTACCCTCCTCGCGGACGTGTACTCGCTGAGGCGGCCGTGGCACGCCGGGCGTTGGTGTAGGCCTCGGGCAGGTCCTCCGGGTTGTACGAGACGTCGGACGACGCCTTGCCCTTGTGCGCCATAGCAAATGCCTTGAAGATGGGGCAAGACGCGCCACCATGGGCCTGAGACTGCAAGAAGCGGAGTTAGTGAGCGAACGACCACGAGTGACAATCACGAGTTAGTGTGAGCGAATAATCGACTTAGCTTACCCAGGCACTTGCGTATGCGGCGAGGTTGCGGCCTCCTTGATGGTGCGATACGCCGGGCATCATCAAGCGGCACTCCCGTTTAGCGTTGTGGGTCTCCTCCCACTCCGGACCACATCACCTGTCCACAATCTGCTCCCAGCAGTCGCGGTGGTTGGAGCACCACCAGGGGCAAGCCTGCACGTCACAATTTCACATATAAGTAGATCAACGTAGACAAGGTGTAAACTAGAAGATCATATCATTTATATACCGCGAGGTACTGGTCCCGACTCAGCGTCTTCATCCTCGCTTGTTTTTTGTTCATCTTCTCCCCAAGGACGAGGCCATGGTAATTGACGATGGCCTGCAGACGTGTCTCGTAGTGAATGTCGGTGACGAGCTTCTTGCATGCCCTAGTGACACATGCCTGGGCCCTGTCCTCGTATCCCTCCTCGCACTTGTAAAAAGTCTACACGCAAACAGAAATGGTCAATTTCTTAATCGAATATAAGTGCGATAAATTTGATGTATTAAGATTGCTAGGTTTGGATGAAAGACTTACGCAGAACTCCCGCAAGACACGCAATGCCTTGGACGGCTCTTCCGGATCTGGGGCAGCGGCGAAGTGCTCGAACGTCCAAGGAGGTTCCTCATTCCCGACGTACGTCACCAAGCCAGGGTAGTGCGTCTTGAGAAGAAGACCCAGGACGTTGTTTGGTGGGCGTGAGTGCTCACCCGGCACCACAATCAACCAGTTCCTGAAAAGTGGTTAACCAATAGCATTAGTTTATAATTCAATTCCCAATATCTTATGAAATAGTAATACCATGGAAGTTACTTACTTCTGGCCCTCAGGGCGAATCACCGGTCGCCTCATCGGGTGCGGTACTGTAGGGAGAGTCACAGGACCGCGTAAGTACACACTCGACGAGGTACCGGAAGAAGTCGAACCAGCTCCCACCGTGTCCTCCTCCTCCTCCTGCTCCTCCTCCTCCTCCCGCTCTCCCGCTCCCTGCTCCTCAAATGCATGCGGGGAGCGATCACCTCGCCCCGCCCCTCCCCCGCTCCTCGCTCGTCCTCGCCCTCACGGTCTCGAGGAGGTGACGGCTCCTTTGTGCGCCTCGCTCCTCCGCCCCACGCCTCCCCGCTGGAGGTCCCCCGAGTCGCGGGACGCCACCGCAGCTTTTGTCTTGTTGCACAACGAGGCCGGGTTCATCGACCGCCACCCACCATCTTCAACGGCACCTGCATTTGACAAGAACCAATAAGACATGATTAGAAAGTTAGTACAAATAAAGCAAAATGTAGGCATTTGTAAGAACAACAACGTAAGGTAACATATAAATAAATAGCATTACATGAATTAAGTATAATCTTCATGATCAGGATCATAAGCCTCATCGTCAGTATCAAACATGTCAAAGTTCTCGACCCCGCCCAATGGAGGATTGTCGTCCTCGTTGTCGTTGCCTAAACGATGTCGCTCAAGCATTTGTAAGTCTCTCACATTTTCAACCTCATCTCCATCGTCCTCGTCATCAACCCTTTCTGGACCAACTTCCATTTCTATCGCTTCGGTCAAGTCTATCTCGAACCTCCCATCTAGCCCTTCTGCCTGAAAGAACTCTCCCTCGCATGTGTTTGGATTAAAGTTATAGTCGTCATCATTTGGGACAGGTAATTTGCCGTGTGGCATTACCTTATGCACAATATCCCAACCCTTCAAGTGCTCATTGCTTTGGCACGCATAAGGGAGATAATAAACTTGTGTCGCCTGTTGGGCCACAATATACACATCATCTCCGGGTAGGGTGGTATCCTGTCGAATCTCGACTAGACCAAGATGAGAATGGGTCCGTCTCGTTACCGCAGGATCGAACCAGTGGCATTTGAATATGACGGGAGTAAGTGGCGTTGAACCATGAAAAGTGAGCTCGTATATCTCTTGCACTCTTCCATAATACTCAACCCCATCTTGGCCTTGCGTAAAAACCCCTGAACTTGTTGTTCTGCGGTTTTGATGAAGCTGCTCGTAGCCCGTTGTGTGGAAGCGATATCCATTGACATCATAACCACTAAATGACTTGATCCTATAGCCAAAGCCATCGGCCACTTGTCTCAACTCGGGAGTCATAGTCGTATCAACTTGGGCCTGCAAGCCAAGACCACATACGAAAGGTTGGCATGCAACTTGAAGTATGTAACTAAATATTAGCTAAATTGGACGGTACCTTCTTCTTGAACCATGAAATGAATTCCGGTTTTCCGTTTCCCAACCCGTTTCTAAGGAGAGCATCCGCTTCCTGCTGGTTAGGAGGGCGTGATTGATGCCAGTATTCATGAAGAAATTCCCTATAGCAACGAGATTATAGGAGTTAGATGCAATACATAATGATGGTGTATGGAATAAGTTCGTTCACAACTTACGTGATATATGGCTCTACTTCATCGGGGTTGGTCAATACATAGAACGTGATAGCGCGCCACTCTTCATATTGCAAGATCTTATTGGTCGATCCACTCGTGCTTCGAGAGTTGCCCTCGAAAAAAAGACCGAGGTTCGACTCATTTCCACCATCATTGTAACGAGGCCGAGGATTATGTGTGCTCGGAAGGTTGTCACTATAATAAAGTGTGGTGAATTTGGCCACCTCCTCGAGGATATGTGCCTCTGCCATGGAAGCCTCGATTTTGTTTTTGTTTTCGCATTTCTTCCGAAGAACCTTCGAGAACTCTCATTTGGATAGCACCAATGGAATCGCACGGCCCCCCCATTCGTACCTCGTATGGGAGATGCAAAATCAAATCTTTGCATCGGAGTGAAGAAGCCCGTGGTAATATCTTCTCAAGCTTACATATCAAAACGGGTGCCATTTTTCCGTGTCTACCATCACGACACGAGATATCTCCTTGGCACATAGCTGGCGGAAGAAATAGCTCAACTCGCCATGACTAGCCAAACATGCTCGGGGAAATAGCCCCGCACCATCATTTGGGAGAAGGCGTTCAATCCGGATGTGGTAGTCATGACTCTTCATCCCTAAGACTCGTAGAGTGTCTAACTTCACTCCTCTCCTCCATTAGGCTGCGTATCCATCGGGGAACGTTATAGTCTATATCCATTCTAGAACTTCCCTTCTTTTCGGCCTTTTCAATATATAATCGGTAGGGGCCTTGTCCATGTCTTGCCACTTCTAGGAGGCCTCATCTCTAGCTTTGGTCTGTCGCACAACATTGCAAGATCCAATCTAGCCTTAGGGTTGTCCTTTGACTTTTCAGGAATATCCATGATTGTTCCCCAGAGTGCTTCCGCGACATTCCTTTCCATGTGCATTACATCAATGTGGTGCGGAAGGAGAAGGTCATCAAAATAGGGAAGCCGAGTCAGGCCCGACTTATGCGTCCACATATGTTGCAGACCATACCCCACAAAGCCATCACATTCAGAGTTGAGCTCAAGGCCTTCTATCCTTTGACGAACCTCGGCTGGAGTCAACATCT
Source organism: Chrysopogon serrulatus (assembly GCA_015844335.1). Classification (NCBI taxonomy): domain Eukaryota; kingdom Viridiplantae; phylum Streptophyta; class Magnoliopsida; order Poales; family Poaceae; genus Chrysopogon; species Chrysopogon serrulatus. Next base: position 46,639 of record JADLZL010006445.1, read on the forward strand.
GGGGTGGAGGGTCCGTCACCACGAGTCCTTTCGTAAAGTTTTTCCTATCTCTTCTGAATGGATGATCAAGCGGGAGGAACTGTCGGTGCAGGTCGAACCCCGAAAACTTAGTACCCTTTTTTAGATAAATAAACCTCAGAGCTTCCTTACAGATTGGACAAGAGAACTTCCCATTAACACACCAGGCACGTAACATGGCGTACGCAAATGAAATCATGCATGGAGTAAAGATACCACACATACATCTTAAAGTTTCTCTTTGTAGCACGGTCATATGTCCATACCCCATTCAGTGCACCGATCAATTCATCAATCACGGGCTCCATGTACACACTCATATGATTCCCCGGGTGTCCAGGAATGATCAACGTTAATAGCATGTGTTTTGCTTGCATGCACACACCGGGAGGAAGGTTGAGGGGGATCACAAACACGGGCCAACATGAGTAGGGCGCAGCCATCATGCCAAAAGGATTGAACCCGTCTGTCGCAAGTGCAACACGGACATTACGAGCCTCTTTCGCCTTCTCACGATGAATGCCATCAAAGTGGGTCCACGCCTCACCATCGGATACATGCACCATCTTGTCAGGATTGTAGCGTTTGCCATGTTTGTGCCATGTCATCTGTTTGGCGGATTCTTTCGGTCATGTATAGCCGTTGGAGCCTTGGTATGAAACGGAGGTGCCTTACGACTGACACAGGGATGTCAAGCTGCCTCTTCTGGCCATCGGCAGACTCTACCTCCAGATACCTAGAGGATTCACACATCGGACAGTGTGTTGCTTCCGCAAGTTCTTTCCTAAATAGAACGCACCCATTCGTACATGCATGTATCTGATCATACGGCATCTTAAGGGCACGAAGCAATCTCTGCGACTCGTACGTGTTCTTCGGGGAGAGTGTGAGCCTCTGGAAGCAAGCTACCAACAACTGTCAAGATCTTTGTCGAAGGCGTCTCGACTCATGCTAAGGCGAGACTTTAACGCCATTAGACGGCCAACGGCGTCTAACCGAGACACCATTGTGTGGCCGTGAAGGGGTTGCCGTGCGAGAAGCAAACATATCATAGAACGCCTTCGCGGTCGCCTCGGCTCCTCCTCCTCATCCGTGCGTCCATCACCAAAGCGCTTGATGAAAGTCATCTAACATGTACGCTACCCCGGCATCGGCATCAAACTCCTCCACACGTGCTCTCACCACCTCCCTCTCTCATTCGATGGGCTTCACCATGGTGGACCCATCGGGTATAGTCCGGGTAAACCCGTACTTGACAAGATGCTTGCCCATGGTATCCTTGCATTGCCTTTTTCCGATTAGCACACCCACTTGTAGGGACACGTAACCCGACTCGCTCCTTTAGCAGATTCGCCGAATGCTTGCTCCAAGAACATATATGTTTTGTCAATCCATTCTTGTGTGTAATCACGATCACTTGGGTGGCCCGTGTACATCCAGTCACGATCATCCATCTTCTAACATATACATTAGCGAAAACCATAAAAATCAACGTAAACCTACACCGGCCTCGTCCCTCTCTAATAGGTGAGGATAGGTCCTAATCCCACCAGCGTATGCGTTGTTGGGAGCTAGTTTCCGTTAATGCGCTCCGATCGGAGGCGGAATTTCGGCAGCACCTCCCCCGCTGTTCTCCGGATACACGCCCGGCAGGAGATCATGTTTCCAGAGAGAACAACAGGGGAGGTGATGCCTGAAACTCGCCTCCGATCGGAGCGCATAACGGAAACTAGCCCCAAACAACGCATGCGCAGTCGAATTCAAGTAACGTGGACAATTGAAAGAGATACGGTTTTCGATATGCAAAGATTTGCATACCGACAACCGTATCTCTTTCGAACGGGAGACGCCCAACTTGGTGACGTGACCTATGACCCTCATACGGAAATAGAGGTTATACCTTTGGTGGCGGTGCAGTCAGGCTAGCGGGGCCGTGGCGAGTCGGTACAGTGGCGAGGCGACGCCGTGCAGGCAGAACCGCAACGGCGCCGAAGACGATCGGGATCAACTCAAGCGCGCCTCGAACAGGGTCTTCTCTGCACAATTGAAGGAACACACATAGCATTAGTTCAAAATTTGGACAGCACCTCCCCTGCACGGTGACAATGCACACACCTGCAATAAGACATATACATAATGGTTCGATGGCCGAACAACCACATCGACGGCTCGATGGCCGGACAAACACACCAACGTCTCCGTAGCCGACAACCACGGCCACTAAACCTATGACATGGCTCTTTACCTTCGACGAAAGACGGTGAATCGGACTCCGACGAAGACCGGCGCGGACACCAACGGAGAGCGGCGCGGACCAACAAACCCTCCTTCTTCTTCCTCCTTCTCCCTCCCTCCTTTCTTCTCTTCTTCCTCCTCCCTCCTTCCTCCTTCTCCCTCCCTCCTCCTTCCTCTCTCCTTTGCACTCTTCTTCCTCCTTCTCCCTCCCTCTTCCTCCTCCCTCCTTTCTTCTCTTCTTCCTTTCTTCCTCCCTCTTCCTCCTTCTTCCTCCTCCCTCCCTCCTTTCTTCCTCCCTCCCTCGTTTCTTCCTCATCGGCCTCGGGCCATGGCGACGGGCCTTCAGGCGCGGAGGGCGCGGGCCTTGGGGGAGGAGGCGGCCTTGAGGGGGGCTGGGGCGCGTGGGGCCGGCCTTTTATTTTTTTTTTTAAGGCCGGCGCGGCCTTCAGCGGCGCTGCTTGGAGCGGGGCGGGCGGGCGGCGGGTGAAGTGTGCGTGTGTGTGTGTGTGTGTGTGCGTGTGTGTGTTGAGTGTGTGCGGTGCTCCAAGTGGGTATAGGCCACTTTTTGCCGAGTGCCCGTGATCCGCACTCGGAAAAAAGCGTAAGAAATTTTTTTATTTTTTAAAAATTATCGACAAAATTTTTAAATTTTTTTAGGAGGATGACGCCTTTGCCGAGTGCCCCCGGTCCGGGCACTCGGCAAAGAGCGTAAGAAATTTTTTTTATTTTTTAAAAAAAATTACCGGACAAAAATTTTTTTAAATTTTTTTTTTTAGGATGATGCCTTTGCCGAGTGCCCCCCGGTCTAGGCACTCGGCAAAGAGCAGGAAATTTTTTTTTTTTTTTTAAAAAATTACCGGACAAAATTTTTTTTAAATTATTTTTTAGGATGACGCCTTTGCCGAGTGCCCCCCGGTCCAGGCACTCGGCAAAGAGCAGAAGAAAATTTTTTTTCCCAATTTTTTTTGAAAGCGTAATGCCTGATTTCCTCTCTTTGCCGAGAGCTCCACCGAGGCCCTCGGCAAAAGAGCCTTTGCCGAGAGCAAACCCTAATGCTCTCGCAAAGGACCGCTTGAAAAAAAAAAATTAGAAATAGAAAACAATTTCAAAAAATTGCCAAATTTTGTAAAATGCCTTTTTAAATTGTACTTTATTCATGAAAAAAAATTGAGATCTGAATCAACCATGAGAAATGATAGAAGTCCTATTCATCTGGATTGCTTTAGATGTTTATGAAACTTCTTCTGGGGATTATCAGATTCGAACACGACGTATGTGACAACTTGCTTGAAACATTGACAATTTTTTATCACAACATCGGCGCATGAAATAATGACACTGTGGCGAATTTCATGATTTTTTGAATTCATTTGCTTTTTTAAGAATTAAAAAAAGTACACACGCACGTGGGTCATCATGTTTCGTGACTACGCTCTTTATAATTTTAGGTCTAAGTCTTACCACACCCCTAACATACCATAAATAACACTAATATCAAATTTTTAGCTACTAAAGTCCATTATTCAATGCACGTGTAGTTCAAATTTAAATTTTCTCAAAAATTAGAATGAAATTAAATAAACTTCTGGAATATAGCAAAACACATGAAAAATAGGCCATACTTGAAAACATAGTATAATATAAAGTTAAAAGGCTAAATAAAAAATTAGAGAGCAAAAATCAAAAAAATTAAACTTTGCCGAGAGCTCGGAAATGCACTCGGCAAAATCCTTGTTTGTTTGCCGAGTGCCCGACGGCCGGCACTCGCAAAGCGGGACGGAGTGACCTGGCCTGGTGGCTTTGCCGAGTGCGGCTCTTTGCCGAGTGCCCAGCACTCGGCAAAGAGGAGCCTTTGCCGACAAGTATTTGTTTGCCGAGTGCTCCACACTCGGCAAAGGGATCGGTGCCGAGCGCTTCTCTGTGCCGACGGCAACACTCGGCAAAGAGGTGCTTTGCCGAGTGCCCGAGAAAAGGCTCTCGGCAAAGCCTCGAGCACTCGGCAAAGCCTGTGATTCCGTAGTGCGTGTATGTATATGTAGATACAAAACGAACTGGGCAACGTAACAACGTTACGTAGCGTCAACGAATCGATTCCATTGACCCGAATAGATGGCGGTGGCGTGGATGTCTTATTGTGGTAAAATATATATTTAATTCAACTTTGCTCCGTTAGTCAAAATACCCATCAGCTTGAATATACTATCCCATTGGCTAAAATGCTCATCTCACAAGCTACATGTATAAAATATGGATGTGTCATTGTGAATAATGTAGCATACTAATTAGACTCCTTTTTGTTGGACTTTTAAACCTGCTTTATCTTTTTAAAAAATCATCAAAAGCGCCAATTAAAAGGGCGGAAATTAATAGCTCCTTTGGACCAAAATTTGTTTTTTCTCAAGCTCAAAGCCCAACCCTGCTTTTCACCGGCCCTGGAGGTGTGTAACATCAAAGAAATTATCACCATGCCACTGGTTATGAAAGTAACAATTCGTTTTCCCCTTCAATTCTGTTCTCATCCATAGAAACATCGCAGCAGGGATTTCACACCAGGCTGACTGTACTTTTTTTTTTGCTGCAAGCTCTCTCAGGCCAGTCCCCAAACCCACGATGGCGGCTCAAGTTCACTGCCCATGGTCGGCCACAAGAGACCCCAATGGATGATGGTTGCACAAAGACCTCGATCGAGGCTGGCCGCCGCCCCAACATCGGCCGCAAGAGCACTCTAAGCAACCGCCCGAGGACATTGAGGGCTACTTTGGCAGCCATGGGGTGATTAACCCTGGGAAATGATCGGAGGGGAGGGATTTTTTGGACATCGAAACCCCCCGCGGCGGCCACGGGGGAGATATCCACGGATCGAGAATTTCCCCGTGCTTGTTTGGAAGCGGAGGGAGGCGGCGGACAAACGCCAGTGTGGCAGCAGCGGGATGCCGGACGGCGGTGGCCTCGACGTCTCGCGACTCCAGCTATGCGGCGCCGACCCGGTCGGGAAACGCCCGGATCTCCCGACTCGTGGTTTTCTTCCGCGTGGAAAACGGAGGGAAGCGGGCTTTTCCCCCCCGGGGGGCCGGCTTCCAAAGAGCACGGCAGATTGGCACGGGAAAAGCCGCCGCGTGGTTTTTCGGCGGCGGGGAAATCGCAGGGAACCCTCCGGTATCCCCCTGCTGCCAAAGTAGCCCTAAGGCTGGCTGCCATACCCCCCAAGTCGGCCATGCGAGGCCTGCCATGGTTGGTCATCGCGTGAGCCAGCCGACAAAGCATTGTCCGCGCGAGGCCCCATGCATGGCCAGCAGCGCAAGGACCCCAAACCGTGCGAGAATCTTGAGGCCGGCTGCCACCCCCCTTCGGCCGCTCAAGCTCGATGCCCCCTAGCCGGTCGTACATAAGGTCCCATTGCTAGCCGTGTGAGGCCCCACGGCAGCTCGCGCGACGTCATCGCCCCCCACACCGGCTGCCCCTAGGATGCTGACTCAAGCCCGCCACCCCAGGCTAGTCGTGCGAAGCCCTAGGCAGGCCATGCGACGCCGGTTTTTTGTGCTTATTGTTTTGTGCGCTTCTCCCTCGTCTGAGCTTTGTTTTGCATTCCGTATTCTGCGTTGGCTTTCCACTGATCCGAGGATTTTATCTTTATATACCCTCGGTCACTAGTTGGCTTGAGTATTTTAGATTCAAGAACTCACTTCTTCTATGTAGGAGTTAAGAATCCTATTTTCTGTTCCTCATTCCGAGAAGTGCTATTATTTACGGTTGCTTTGTGATGTCCCACTATGTTTCTAAAGAACATCCACCGACTCTTTTAGGTCGAGGACATCACAGGCTTCTATCTTTGCATTTGGCGGTGATTTTCGGACAACAACACACAAAGTTTTGTGAGAAATTTGACGGTTCACATTCACCCCCTCTAGCCACTGTTTTCAGTCATTCAGTTCTGAGCTGAATACAAATTCTTGAGATCTTGTACAGTCCATGGGTGAAGAGCAGCGATGGTGCCCAAAATTTTGCTGATCGCACCAATTCCTTCCCTCCCTGCTCTCTCCTTCAGATCTCGCATGCCAGCCACCACTCTGCTCCATACTTGCCACGCGCCGCTGAAGTAGTTGCGCTTTGTCCCATGGAAAACCAGCCCACCACGTCCACAACTCCTCTACTTGCCCTCTTCCTGCCCAAGCCGTAGTTGGCACCGGGTCCAGAGCGATGGCATATCAGGCCACCATATCTGTCAGCTTCTCCATGATCTCCACCATGGTTCCCCCTTGGGGGGAGCTCGCCAATCCAATCTGGCGACCACTGTGTCCACAAACTCGTGATGGTGATCACGTTCCTAGATGCCACTTGATCTCGGCTTGGCCACGCTCCCCATCAACGGCTTTGGCAAATCGCTCTCCATCAACGGTAAATCCAATCTTCACCATATTTTGTATGTGTGAGAATTATGACATGAAGCTACATGTAGTATTCTATTTTTATGCTTGATCATGGTTGCTTGAAAGCTATGGTCAAATATAGATTGCTCATTATACAAAGTAGAAAAAACTAACAGATAGGAACCATCCGTGATATGGGATGTACATGCTCTAAGTAGGATAACCCACGTTTTTTTATTCCCGGCCAACAGCTACATCAAGTGATGAGTTATTAGGTTAAAAAACAAGGAAAAGAAAGGTCCGAGGCATTAATAGTACTTCATAGACTTGGCGATGCAAACGGCGGTGGAAAGCTTGCATACAGGAAAGCAGGCGGTGGAGAGATTGCATACAGGAAATCAGGACCAGTGTCGAATTCCGCCACGCATAGCTGCTCAACCAGCAACGTCTGGAGCTCCACTGTGAAATAGTGTGCGTTTTTTTTCTTCCCAGCCAGGTGCTCGTCTCATGGAAACCCTTGTAGGAGTGCGTATCCCTGATCAGCCGCCACACCACCAAAGAACCACATGTAAGAGTCGAGCAAGGCGACTACAGCGTCGTGTCGCCATTGACAGCAATCATCTGCACCGAAGGCCTTCTGCTTAGTGTAGAGGTGTAACGTGTGCTTTCTGCTACGAGAATGAAGAAGAACCAGCAAGCCAATTCTGTTTTCCTCAGCTGCGGCGGCCTTCACAACAACCTTGGCTTGTACTTGGTTCCGAGCGGGAGGCGAACGACGGAGAATTTCATCTCGTTCATGTCGAGCACGAGCATTTCTTGCGCATAAGAATCCACCCAGTAGAAGCAGCCGTCGGCATAGTGGCGCTGCATGGAGGAGAGGTGATGCAGATGATCATAGTCAGCAGCGCTGAGAGACACCACGCCACGCCATTTTCCAGGTCCCATGGTATTCCAAGTCTATGGACAGCACCATGCACATCACCTGGAACGATGACAGATCGTCCTCGGCAGCGGCGGCGGCGGCGGCCGGAACGAGGAAAAGATCGTACTGGCACTTGCAGTCGTCGTAACCTTCCAGAGAACACATACAGGCCACAGTGTCTTTGGGGATGGGAGGTACCTGAACATGCTTGCGGTGCAAGGGGTCGTAGACCACTAGGTACGAGAAGGACGAGAAGCAGGTGGTGGCGTCGTCCGGGGAGAGGAGGACACGGCCGTCGTGGGCATCGTGGATGTTCCAGCCATGCTTGATCGGATCTGCAGGGAGGAAGGAGAAGGAGAAGCCGGCGGCGCGTTGCGACGGCGCGAGCTGCCTGTGCGGAGCGGCGCGGCGGCTCGGCTGGGTGGAAACGGAGTCCCTTTTTGAGCAATCCGACGACGGGTGGGCGGCGGTGGAGGGATCTGAAGCGGCGGAGGAAACGGTCGTCGGAGACGACACGGTGGAAAGTAGCGCAGGCGGCGGAGGCGCGGATGAGGTCGGCCGCGTCGTCGAGGCGGAGGAAGATCTCCTCCACGAGATCAACGGGGAGGTCCGCTGCCGAAGCCATCGCACGCGGACGTCGATCTGGAACTCTGGAGATTGGCGTGCCAAGGCCATATAAAATAGATGGAATTAGCTAGCCCATGCATGCGTGATTGCGTGTAATTTCAAGGCTGCTGAAACTGAAACTAGGTAAGGGACATTGGAAACGGAAACAACAAACAAACAAAAGAATAGAGATTCGATTGATGGCAATCCCCATCCATTTAGGAAAAAAGTTGGGTACGGACCATCCACACTTGGGCACCGTGCGGACTCCAATCAGGTGTCGACGCGTGGACTGGTTTTCCTCCGCCTCCATGCGCTGGCTGCTTGGCTCGCGACTCTGCCGCGCCGATCGAACCCGGCTAATTAATTTGCATCGGCTCCGCACAGTCATTGGCTCGCTTACAGGAAAAGACCTATCTCCCACGTCGGCTTCGTAGTTCGTACACGGAAAAGCGCCGGAATCAGTTTTCTGGAGGCGGCATACATCGGAAGCGAACACGGCCGGCGGCGCAGTTACACGGCAACCAAGCAGGCCATCAACTGCACCAGCAGGCGCCATGGAGATGAACCCTTCCTTCAGTGGTGCTGATCCGGACGGTGACGCCGACGCAGCCAAAGCGAATTCGTCGGACACCATTGATGGAGTGCAGGTACGTACAGATCACTTTAGATGTTTGCACTAGTGTTTTTTATTAGTGTTGACGCCGAATGTGGTCTGGACCAACACACTACGAGGGCTTTGGACGCCCGGGCTGCCACGAGCCGAAGAACGCAGCGAGATAATCACCCTTACGCGGTGAAGGATGGAGAGGTTTACGAGCAAACCACCAAAGGATAACCAATCGCGCTTACGTGACGAAGAACGGCTAGTTTTCAGGCAAACTAGCAAAGAAACCGTCGAAACTCTCGCCCGGGAGGGACCCCGTCAGGGCAAGGACGTCGCCAGGTTGCCCTAGGTCGGCTGGCAAGCCTAGGGCGCCATCCTTGGTCGCCTGGATCAAGGGATGAACAGCATGGTAGAGGTGAAACCGCCGAAAACCTACGTTTGTAGATGTGTTTTTGACGATTGGATGATGATGGGTCTCAATCGGCCATGATCTCCTTATTTATATAGGAGGGGGTGGTCTTATCCCAGTAGGAAACATCTCCAAGGCCCAATCTCCAAGTTTTCCAATCAGACCGGTAGTACCGGTAGTTCATTTTTGCGCAACAGCATCAGCCACCAGTAGTACCGAGGTAGTACCGGTAGTACTTCGTGCAATCTTTTAGGGAGCACAACTCTTGCATCTGGACCCCAAATTGAATGTTCCATATATGTTTTTTGACCATCTCGACGAGAGGAACGCAATGGTGAAGTACGTTTCCACTTTTGACAAATTTACAAGTTATGGACATTTTCGAGTGTCAACATATGCCCCCCTGTTTTTAGGTGAATGATGCATTGAACCTGAAAACATCCTTCGATCCATAACCGACCAGCAACGATACCCATCACATCGGCTGGTCAGTGACTAAGGGCGATGTATACATCGGCCATTTTATTCTAAGGGCGATACATGTATCGGCCATTGCTTGAAAAGAGCACTTCGGGCTTCTTGCCAAACACTTGGTAAGTATTTCTTAAGGTACCTCCCGTTGATTGCTCTTGGGAGACTCTCGCCTTGCATCATCTCCAGCAGATATAAATTACCAAACATTGCTTTGACCACTCTATAAGGATTTTCCAACATGATGACTTCTTGCCAAACCTTGGCAACTTGATCTTTATTTTTTAGCTTATCCTCTGATGCCACCTTCTTGAGATATCCTCAATTTGCTTTTTGATGAGCTTGATCAAAATCTATGGATCTCTCCCACAGTCATCCTTATTTCATCAAATTTGGACACACCAGTAATGGTGTTCGGATCATGTTTGTACTGCAATGTGGGAGTTCTCCAACCATTCAAATCAACTTCAAGATCATTGGAGATCAGATCGAGCCGATTTGAGAGCCTCTTGGGCAAAGTGACCGTGCTGGCCACTAGGAGTCGGCTAGGCCGACTGTAGCAGTCGGCCTACTTGTCCGGCTTAGCTGGCTTGGGGCTAGCCTAGCCAGCTAGATATTATAGGCCAGCTTAGCCGACTGCAGTAGTCGGCTGAGCTGGTTTGTCTGTACCTGCTAGAAAAAAGTCTAAATTTTATGCATTGGCTATTCTTGTATATGAAAGTTACGCCCACCAACGTCATAGCTAGATGCGTGTTGAGCTAACATGTTGGCCTCCAAATTCTCATGCCTTAGAATATGTCAAACTCAAAATTTAACCAATGCACCAATATCGAGGCATATATCATGATAAATATTAAATGGTGACCCTTTTTAAATGTTGAATCTATCTAGCCACTTGCAGTACCATCAATAAGAAATCAACATTGGTCTCAACATGTTTTTCCTGCATAGAGTGCAATATTCCCAATCCGAATAAAAGATTTCACATTCGGGTTTGAATATTAGGGCAAATATAGTTCTAATTTGGATGTCTTAAATAGCACACCATTATGAAAAACAATAATTGTGCCAACACCTTGGCCTTCTTTGTAAGCCGATTAATTAAAATAAAGCCTCCATGAGTAACAAACAGGTAATTGATCTCATATCCTAAATCAATTCCATGCTCAACAAGAAAATCAGCAATGACTTGACCCTCAAATAATTTTTTTAGCTCAAAAGTCAAGTCATATTCAGATAAAGTGTATGCCCACTTGCCCATCCTAACAATGAGGATTGGCCGATATAACATGCACACATCGGCTTGGCATGCAACGACACATGTACTTGGCAAAGGATAATCTTAGCATAAGCAAAGTACAGTGACAAGCATATGTATTTTTTTCAGAATATGGGCATACCTCGTTTTGTGATCAAGAAGACATCAATCAATATTTATAATACACCTTTTCTTTTATCTTCTTGAATCAAAGCAACATCGATGTACCCTCTTCGGCTATAATATATAATGTGACTGGAGCTCCACTCCTAGATGCACGAAGAACAGGTGGCATTGATAGAGAATCCTTGAGAAGCTCGATTAACTGAATTCAAGGAAAAAAATAGCCCGCTATTTTTGCCGCTATAGCCCGAATAGCTTGAAAAAAAATTGTGCCGCTATTTGCGTTTATGCACAATTTTGCCGCTATTTTGCCGCTAAAGTCTGCTAATTATGGTTTATAAAACGCTAAGCACTTTAGCCTTAGCTCGCTATTTAAAACATGGACTGAATTTATAATCGGCTTCCAAGTCATGTCCTTTATCCAAACAGAATTCACACTACATGATGATATGGAACCGATTATTGATCGACTCTAGAGACATAAGAGCAAAGCCTCATCTATTGTCTCAAAAACAGCATGGTCTTCCTGATAAGCAGATCATATCATCATGCCCCCTAAGCAAAGGAGGCATGGCCACGACATAGGTCGATGAATCTGTCTAAATAATCTGGCTTTTAGAAAATAGCACTCTAAGGTGTAAAGTAATCTTGTTTTTTCAGAAATCTTCCCCAATATCAATATTGGCTATAATATAGAGGTTAAATCAATTAGAGACACCCCAGAGGCACCCTGGACCTGAGAAAGTCGGCCTAGCCGACTCTAGAGTCGGCTTAGCTGACATGAGGTCGACCAAGGCAGCAATGACAAAGTTAAGTCGGCTCAGCCGACCTGAGAGTCGGCTCAGCCGACAGGTGAGTCGGTTCAGCCGGCTATTGAGTCAGCTCAGCCGACTGTTTAGTCAGCTCAGCCGGTTTGGGCAAACAGCTAATGTTTTCTAATGGCACGATGGTTACAAGCACTCATCGGCCATATTTATTACTAAGGCCGATAATAAAGTATCGTCCATATAAATTCACCCACATGAATATGCATAGAGAAAATAGAATATTTTGGCTTTTGCTCATTGATAGGCATAACAATTAGGCAACCCTCCAGAACATAAAGATCTATGCCAAGGATTAAAATAAGGAGTTGAGGATTGACCATACATACCATGGGATGAATTCCACATAAGCATAGGTAGAAAATATAGATGGTGCCATGCATGACCAATGATTTTGATGATCCGGTGCAAACTTCCAACTTGGCAACTGTTTCTTGGACCTTCTTCGCTCTTTAGCCTTCATTGCACTTCTTGCTTGAGCATCATCCTTATGAGCTTGAACACTCTCTTTAGGAACCCATGCTAAGCCTCTTTCTTTCAGCCTCTCTACACTAAGCTTTTGCAACTTCTTTTCTTGCCACTTTGGTAAACCGGTTGAGCATCTTAGTTTTATTTCAGTTTTAGACAGCAGAAATTTTTCTTGTTTTTAGGCACTTTCATCTTCTTTTGTTCAGATTTGGCACCTGGAATATCAATAGATGATTTTTCCACTTTCTTGCCATCAATAGCCAGATTTTTCAGCAATGTAATCGGCTTTTCAATAGTTGTATTCAGATCTGAACTTTTCTTCTTTCGGCCATCATATTTCATACGGTAAACCTGCTTTACCACTTTCTTCTTCGATTGAGCTCCAAACCGATTTTGATCAAAACGATCATTATAAGATGATGGTTTCTCTGAATATCCTGGAGCTGCATACTCTACATATTGTGGTCTAAAATATGATGAAACATATGCCTTTTCATCAAACCAGCCCCAAGATGAATAAGGATGAAAGTATACGGGCTGTGATCCATAAGACATAGGAATTGGCTGCTCAAAAGGAAAATATGTTGCTGCTGCGTGAGATCTATTCCCTTGCCAATTCCATCCTTGAGATTTGTTCTTAGGAGGCCATCTTGTTGGTTGGACCTTCTTCGACCGATTGGCGATATTTGCTTCACCTATCTTCTCATATTTAGATAGAAGCTCTTCGAAGCTAAGCTTCGGTCTTCTATCTTTTTGTTTGTCATGAGCATTGCCTCCATTAGCATTATGATCATCCTTCTTTTTTCCATCATGATAGACATGTCCCAAAGAAGGATTCTCAGCCGATTCTCCTTGCTCAACGGGATCAATCGACTTTTGCTCTAGCTGGAGAGATTCCACCTGTCCCTCAGTGTCTTTTGAAATTGTAGCGACATTGCTATCCTCTGAAACATATTCAATTTGCACTTCTTGGACAGCAACCTTGTCTTCACTTGAGGACTCTACATCTCTCATGGGCACTTGAGCTTTGAGCTTCATGTGAATCGGCTAATGTAAGCCGATTCAAAACCTGTTTGCCATCAAGACCGATTGAATCCAATCGGTCCATTTGTTGAGCTTCAGAAAATCTCAATCGACCTTTATCAATGGCCGATTGGATCACATGAAGAAACATATTGCAATTGCAAGTATTATGATCATAGGAATTATGCCACTTGCAATATGTAAGCTCTTCTAATTTTTGAACTGATGGCAAAGCATTGTGATCAATGATTCTAATAAAATTATTCTTAAGCAAGATATCAAACACATGATCACAAAAGGTAAATTCAAAGGTGTATTTTGATTTCTTCAATCGATTCTTTTGTGGAGTCGGTTTTAAAGCCAGGCAAACGAAGGGATCAGATTTAACATCAATCCATTCGGCTGCACCTTTGCAACTGCTTTTGGAAAGCTTTAATTTGAATAAACCAGTACCATCGGCCTCACCATATGGCACAATCCGTTGGCCGATAGAATCTGAATTTACCTTATCTTCAACAAATATAATGCTATTCCTAATTGGTCTTTTACAACTATTTATAAGGATATCTCTAATAGATGCAGAAACTGAAATAGTATGACCGGATTGGAATTTAAGCAAAATATTTGTATTTTATACTTTGTTGATCATTTTGGAGAAGTGTATGTCCTTGATTTGCATAATGTTTCTCTTTAACTCCAAAGAACGATCAACAACCGGTGTCGAGTCATCCAAAGATGCATCGGCGGCTGCAGAAACCAAAGAAATCAGCTTAGCTGACTTGAAGTCGGCTAGGCCGACTTAGGCACTAGCAGTAGGTGGAGTCGGCTTAGCCGACTTGGGAGTCGGCCTAGCCGACTTGAGGCAAGCACCAGAGACAATCGGCCTGGCCGACTGAGGAGCCGGCTTAGCCGATTTAGAACAGGCTGTAGAGGTAGTCGGCTTAGACGACTGAGTAGTCGACTTAGCCGACTTTGAGCAGGCAGGCAGTGCTTCCTTCTTGCTTGTAGGGGTTTGATCCTCATCAATGATGCGATAATCACTAGAAAAGTATACAACCCCTTTAGCTCCTGAAAAGTCAAGTCTAGCTGATTTCTGACGCTTTTCATGCTTTTCTGTAGCAAGACTTGCTTCTTGATTGCCCACTAGTAATCCACTTTTGGCCGATGGCTCAATTGTAATCAGCCTTTTGCTTTCAAACATACCAAAATGTTCATAGAATAACACTTCTAATTGAGACCATGAACAAACGCTATGTTTGGGTGAAGATGTAAACCATGTAAAAGCAATGCCAGTGAGAGATAAAGGAAATATCGAATTTTCATGTAGTCTTCTTTACCAGCACTAGCAAAAGCTAGTTGTAAGAGATACGTAGAAATGTGTCCAACAGCAATATTATCATCTTCACCACTAAATTTTCTAAAATCAGGTACCCGCCAACCACTAGGAGATTGCAAGTAATCATAGCATAATGAGTATGGTCTATGATATGTGGGCACCTTCCATTTAGCGGAGCCATATGGATTTCTAGCATGAGCTAAATCTTCTTCAATTCAGCTAAAGCTACAAGTAGCATATGAAGTCGAATCACAAGCAATGACTTTCTCACTCTTTGCTGAATTCTCATTAATTCGGCTTGAGTTATTGACAACATGTGAAGCCGAATTATGAGAACTACTATTAACACACCCTACTGAATTTTTATTGATTCGGCTAGAGTCATATGAAGCCGAATTATAAATAGGAGCATTGGCATAAGGTGCTGAATTTTGAGAGCAATTGGCTAAATAATTAATATTGTCATAGCCAATTCTCTCATCCATCGGCTTGTCTTGTAGTGGAACTACATATTGTGAACTTACAGCCGATGAATATGGATGATTTACATGTTGAATGTTGCTAGAAGAATCAAAACTAAAAGAATTTTCAGCAAGCATCGGCTTTTGATCATGATATGCATAATTAGAAGAATTAGCCGATGCAACATATCTAGTATCATTATAACTTACAAGCACCAACATGGCGTTTTATATCACTTGCAAAATAATTATAAAAATCATCAGATGAGTTTGCAAGCTGTACCTCGGGGTGATTGTAGTAGTTCTGTGATGCAACGCCTTGGTACTCCATGATTTAAAGATTGACCACCTTGCCGAAATTTTAAAAAACAAGTGCAACTCGTTGCAAAATAACAAACAAGATCACAAGGGGTCAAAACCAGATGCAATCGACCTTTTTGGGCCGGATTGAACAAGAATGGCGAGCACAAGAAGATAAAAGTGAAGATTAAGGCTAGGGCAAAGAGATTCGGCTGCAAAATTATAGAGCCGAAGCAACCTTCTTCCCAAATGAGTCGCCAAAAAAGTGTGTTGACGCCGAATGTGGTCCGGACCAACACACTACGAGGGCTTTGGACGCCCGGGCTGCCACGAGCCGAAGAACGTAGCGAGATAATCACCCTTACGCGGTGAAGGACGGAGAGGTTTACGAGCAAACCACCAAAAGATAACCAATCGCGCTTACGTGATGAAGAACGGCTAGTTTTTAGGCAAACTAGCAAAGAAACCGTTGAAGCTCTCGCCCGAGAGGGACCCCGTCAGGGCAAGGACATCACCGGGTTGCCCTAGGTCGGCTGGCAAGCCTAGGGCGCCATCCTTGGTCGCCTGGATCAAGGGATGAACATCATGGTAGAGGTGAAACCGCCGAAAACCTACGTTTGTAGATGTGTTTTTGATGATTGGATGATGATGGGTCTCAATCGGCCATGATCTCCTTATTTATATAGGAGGGGGTGGTCTTATCCCAGTAGGAAACATTTCCAAGGCCCAATCTCTAAGTTTTTCACGTCCAAAGATTACCTAAAACCGATTTAGGAACAAATCGGTTCGGGATCTGAAAGTTAGATTCGGAACGGGCACTACCGGTAGTACCGGTCAGGCTCCACCGGTAGTACTGGTCTCCAGCGGTAGTACCGGTAGTTCATTTTTGCGCCAAACTACACCAATCTCCGTCACCCACCGGTAGTACCGGTCTCGGATTGGTAGTACCGGTAGTTCATTTTTGCGCAACAGCATCAGCCACCAGTAGTACCGATCTTCATGGATCGGTAGTACCGGTAGTATTTCGTGCAATCTTTTAGGGAGCACAGCTCTTGCATCTGGACCCCAAATTAAATGTTCCATATATGTTTTTTGACCATCTCGACGAGAGGAACGCAATGGTGAAGTTCGTTTCCACTTTTGACAACTTTGCAAGCTCTGGACATTTTCGAGTGTCAACAAATAGTCTATTTATTAGAACACGTGAGTACGTACTTTGTGCAGGACAACGTCAATCCTTTTGCCATGCCCATGTTGCCATCTACTGTAATTGAATCACCGTTCATGTTGCCCTCACCTACATCTGTTTTGGAGTTAACTGAACCCGAGGGACAAGAAGAAATTGAGGTATGGCATGTTACATATGAAAAGAAATTATATCGTGAACTATAATTACATAACTTAATTTTCATCTCAATTTGCAATAAGTGGCTGATGAAGTTAGGCAAAGTTTGATTATTCCTGAAGTCGGTATGACTTTCGATTCAGAGGACAAAGCTTATGATATGTACAACACATATGCTGGTAAGACTGGGTTCAGTATTAGAAAGAGTCATTCAAAGCTCCGAAAAAGATAAAACGGTATATTAGAAATATATAGTTTGCAGTAACAAAGGACATAAAAAAATAAGTCATCACAAAAAGATATTACAAGGACAGGTCTTGTGATGCCTGTGTTCAGTTCAGTGTTAGCAAAGAGGGAATTTGGAATGTGCAGAAGGTTGTACTTGATCATAATCATTATCTTGCTAGCCCAAAGAAATTGCACAAGCTAAGGTCCCAACGACGTGTTACAGAAGCGCATGTGGTGCTAATTGACAGATAAGAGAAGCTGGGATGAAGCCAGCCCAGGTGTATGAGTTTATGAAGTTTTACGGAGGAGCAGACAAAGTGCCATTATCAAGGATGGATTGCAATAATGCAATTGGTCGCGAGCGCAAGAAGTACTTAGAATCCAATGATGTGCAAACATTGTTGGAATCTCTTTGGAAGAATAAGCAGATAGAGGATCCTACATTTTTTTATGCGCTTGAAATAGATGAGAAAGATGGTCAGATAGCTAATTTCTTTTTGGGCAGATGGTCAATCTATCATGGATTATGCATACTTTGGTGATCTTTGTGTCATTTGACACCACGTTTCAGACCGACAAGTTTGAAATGCCTTTTGCTCCAATCCTTGAAACCAACCATCATAAGCAAACAATAATTTTTGGGGCTGCATTGACATTTAATGAGACAATTGAATCATTTGTTTGGCTCTTTGAAATCTTCCTAACAGCAATGTCCGGCAAGCATTCAAGCATAATTTTCACAGATCAAGATGCAGCCATGGCAGAAGCAATTGCTTATGTATTTTCAAATGGAAGCCATCGTCTCTGTTTGTTTCATATATATGTTAATGCTGCTAAACATTTGGGGCATGTAATTCATAAGCATCCTGAAAAGTTTCTACCAGCTTTTAAGAGATGTGTCTATGAAGACAGATCAGAGGCTATTTTCATTCAGAAGTAGAATGAATTATTGTCTGAGTACAAGCTTGAGGATAACCAATGGATGAAAAATTTATATGATTTGAGGAAAAAATGGGCTGCTGTCTACCGTGACTCTTTTACGGCTGACATGAACTCGACCCAAAGGAGCGAAGGTATAAATAATATATTCAAGAAAAGATTTCGCAGGAGACTTGGACTTTCAGAACTCCTTGTAGAATGTGATAAGGTTTCTGCTAGTCTTCACGAAAATGAGTTGATGCAGATTTTCATTCCCGTCGAAAGACCCCGGTTACTTACATCTTAAATTTACCCATGTTAAGGACTGCACCTGACTCATATACAAGAAGAATGTATTCGGAGTTTGAAGAAGAGTTTAAAGAACAATTTTCATTCTCTTGGAAATTGTTACAAGCTGATGGATCAGCCTTGACGTATGAGGTTACACATATGCACTCTAGTCATGGAGCAACTGTTCAGTTCAGTACTGTAGATATGACCATTACATGTTCCTGCCGAATGTTTGAATGCATAGGTATGTACATATATTTTTTCAGTTATCTTATAAATTTCTAATATAATATGAATGGACATAAATCTAGTATTTATCTTGTAGGTATATTGTGCAAGCACGCCCTAAAAGTTTTAAATGCAAATAATGTTTTTATTTTGCCACCGCAATACATAATGGGAAGATGGACAAAATATGCAAAAGGGGGATTCTATGTTGACAAATAAGAAAATGGGAGGGAAAGTAACAAATCATGGGCTGCCCGTATCTCACGAATGGCGGCGTCCATAGCATTGAAGTAATTGGATTTGCAAGCAAATGCTTCTTTGAGCAAGATGAAAGAGAAATCCGCTGAGGTCCCCTAGTTTCGACTGACTGTGCAACATACCCATTGAAAGGTAAAATAAAATTTAAAATTCCTCAAGTGGTAAAAGGTGCAAAGAAAAAACGGAGCACAAACGTACTTGAAAAAAATATAGGGAAGAAGAAGAAAATTGCTAAGAAGAAAGGCACTACTTTTAAACTATTTTTTCTAGCTGATTTTGTTTCCAGCGTCGGTTAATTACTGCTCCACGCGTCGACACCTGATTGGAGTTCGCACGGTGCCCAGGTGTGGATGGTCCGTACCCTTTCCCCCTCTATTTATCTATGATTTCTTTTCGGAATAGGATTCTTATGACCATGCATACGGTGGAAATCGTCTCAAACTCAGATGCTATCATCTATAAGCATCGGCATGAACTTGCATACAGTATTTCATAAACTTGGCGGTGCAAATGGCGGTGGAAAGCTTGCATACAAGAAAGGAGGCGGTGGAAAGGTTGTTGGATACAGGAAAGCCTCGGTGTCGAATTCTGTCACGCATAGCTGCTCAACCAGCAACGTCTGAAGCTCCACCGTGAAATAGTGTGCGTTTACTTTTGGCCTCATCTCCACGGGAGAGATCGACCAAGCCAGGTACTCGTCGTGTAGAATCCCTTGTAGGAGTGAGTGCGTAGCCCTGATCAGCCGCACCACCAAAGAACCACGAATAAGAGTCGGGGTCGGGCAAGGTGATTGCAGCATCGTGTCGCCATTGCCAGCAATCATCTCCACCGCCGCCGAAGGCCTTCTTACTAGTGTAGAGGTGTAACGTGTGCTTACCATGAAGAACCAGCAAGCCAACCCTGTCTTCTTCGGCTGCCTTGACAACAATCTTGAATTCACCCTTGGTTCCGGCCGGTACCTGAACCATGGAGAATTTCGTCTCGTTCATGTCAAGCACGAGCATGTCTTCTGCCCAAGGAGCCACCCAGTAGAAGCAGCCGTGGGCGTAGTGGCGCTTCAGGTAGAAGCGGTAATAGTAGTACGCATCGCTAAGAGACGCCAAGGAACGCCATTTTCCGGTGACTGAGGAGTAGACGAAGCTCTCGAAGACAAAGCTGTCTGGGGACAGGACAGTGCACATCACCAGGAACGACAGATCATCCTCGTCGTCGGTGGCGTCCGGAACGAGGAAAGGGTCGAACTCGCAGTTGCAGTGGCAGCAGCAGCTGCAGCGACCGTTCTGCTCCGGACACGTACAGGCCACATGCTCGTCGGGGATGGGTGAGATCTGAACATGCTTGCGGTGCAATGGGTCGTACACCACTAGGTACGAGGAGGACAAGCAGGTGGCGCCGGCGTCGCTGTCCCTCCGGTGCAGTGGCGGACCCAGGATTTGAAAGCAGGGTAGTCCTAAATTTTTTTTTTCATGCACAACACGATATAATTCAAAGAAAAAATTCAGTAAAATGGCTATAAATTAATCAAATTTTGACAATACAATTAAAATGTTCAAAACTTACATAAATAGGTCTAAATAGGTCTAAAATTTCTTCATGCCTCCTGAAAAATAACAACAAATTTCATTCAGTCCACGCTCACAAATGATGGATCTATAATACCTAAGCCTTTACAGTCCAATCCAAGTAATCTCTAAAATTATAACCCTAAGGATTTGGCCATTTGGAAATTAGGGGGAAAAGTTGTGAACTGTGAAGTACTCACCAAGACCAGGAGCAGTAGCGAAGCGGCCGAACTGGCTGCGGGAGTGGCGTCGCAGCGAGCCGGGCGAACTTTCAGGTCGCCGGGATGGGGCGAGGCGGGTCGCGGGCGAGCCGGCGAACGGGCTGCTGACCTGCTGTCATCTCCGTCGGCCGATCGCCGGGGACTCGGGGCGCCGGGCAGCAGCTGGGCAGGGGCTGGCGATGGACTGGAATCCGGCGGGCGAAGCCAGGCGGGGGTGGAGGCCGGGCCAGCCGAGCACCGGGCGGAGTGGAGGCCGGGCGGCTGCAGGCTCCTCCAGTCCTTCTCGGCCCCGTCGCGAGCGTGACGGGAGGAAAGACAAGGCCAGAAAGGCGGTGCGGCTGCTGCTGCTCCATACTGGTGGAGGCAAAACGCAAATGGGCCAAAAATTCATGGGCTGCGCTGAGTAGTAAAAAATTTGTGGGCCAAATTCCAGGGTAGGCCCGTGCCTACCTGGACTACCCTTTAGGCCCGCCACTGCTCCGGTGGGGGGGGAGAGGAGGACACGGCCGTTGTGGGCGTCGTGGACGTGCCAATAATGCTCGGTAGGGTATGCAGGTAGGAAGGAGGACGAGGAGAAGCCAGCGTCGCGTGCGACGGCGCGAGCTGCCGGCGGGAGCGGCGCGGCGGCACTGCTGGGTGGAAACGGAGCCCTCCGCTGGCACTGCTGCGGTTGCTGAGCAATCCTAGGACGGGTGGGCGGCGGTGGAGGGACCTGAAGCGACGGAGGAAACGGTCGTCGCAGACGACACGGCGGAAGGCAGCGCAGGCGGTGGAGGCGGGGACGAGGTCGGCCGTGTCGTCGAGGCGGAGGAAGATCTCCTCGACGAGATCAGCGGGGAGGTCCGCCGCCGAGGCCATCGCGTGGACGTACGAGTCGATCTGGAACTCTGGATTGGATCGGCAGCCCAGGCAAGACGAATAGATTAAATTTAACTAGCCCATGCATGCGTGATTTGCTTGTAATTTGTAACCGCACGTGAAGGCTGCTGAAACTAGGCAAAAGAAATTGGAAACGGAAAAAAAAGAACAAACAAAAGGATAGATGGTAATCTGTCTATCTATGATTTCTTTTCGGACTAGGATTCCTCCTATACATGACCATAAGGCGCAAATCGTCTCAAACACAGTTGCTGTGTCGATCTACCGTACCATTCTAATTCTACCATCGTGAGCTGTCGGTCATGAGTAACCTTGAGGGCATGCAGAGGATGTCAGTTTCGCAGGAGCTTTAAAATCAGAATCTATACCGTACGTGGCTAGATCAAGCACGGGTCATGGACGGAACCGTACCATATATCCATATCTATATCTATACTTAATTCTATATCTATATTTATATCTATATTTTCTAATCTAATCTATCCCTAATACTTAAAAGCCAAAATTTCTCTACCCCAGATTTTGATCCGACCATTCTTTTGACCCAAGGCAATCCCAAATTGTCCAACGCGGGATGGCTTTTGCCCTCTCGCAGAGCTAGCCAAAGACCTCCTCTCGTGTCTTAGATGGTTTCATGACCGACTCCTATATGAAATCAACATGAGCGAGCCTTGCTTTGCCGCATTTGCTGACGTCTGCCTTCCCTAAACCAAAGTAACGTTTGTGACTTGTGTCTTTCCAAATCACGAAAATAATCATAAAGTGTTCCGTAAGTAGTTGAGCAAAAACACAAAACAAGGAAAGAAAGAAAGGATTCAATCAAGATATATTCCAACCGGTGAACCACCAGCATAAGTGGAAAAGAACTCTCTCACAAGTAAAAAGCTATGCCAAGAAAACTCAAATACAACAAAAAATCTCGAGACAAAGGCCACGTATCGTCCTAACTCTGGAGTTGAGACCCTTTGCAATTGTGATGCAACGTCGAGGAGCCACGTCACTGGAGGCACGTGCAGCGCCGGAGACACCTCCGCCTCCAGGGGAGCTCCCGCTCCAACTGTGAAGAGCTCTGTCTCGGCAAAGAAGGGAAGCGTGGCCATGAGGAACTCTACGTGCGGATACCTGGACTTCTTGATTAGTAGCCGTCGTTCCACGCGCCTGGCCCTGTTGAGGAGGAAGGGCCAAACCCAGCACACCGATCAAGATCGGCGTCAGGGGCACGGATGTCGGTGCAGCATTAGAGATTGGTGTGGTCGCGGTCCAGTGCAGGACGAGGGGCAGGGTGGTGAGCTAGCGACGGAGATAGCTCCCGACTTCATGGCGTTGTCACGGTCCTCCATGGCAAGGAGCATAGGAAGGGAGAGGGAAGAGTGGTGCAGAGCACTGCCGCAGCCGCTGGCACGGCGTCCCGACTGCCACCGCTGCCCAAAGCGGACCCGACGAACACCTGGTTGTTCGTGGCCTTAGAAGGCAACCTCTGGATCTCAATCTCGCTAAAAGTTCTTCCTTTGGCAGAGAGGCTTGTACTCTTCTCGCGCTCTCACCGGCGAGCGAGTTGGAACTCGGAAGCCATGACGCCGTCACTACATGGAGGAGGTCAACGATGGATGGATAAGAACAGCGCTACAGCTGCACAGGATTTGCAGGAGGTAGAGAAGCTTCATGGGCTATGGATGAATACTTTTCCAGTAGTTTTTTTCTCCTGTTACAACGCATAGGTACTTTTGCTAGTATATAAATCAAACATACAGATCATGAGGTGGTCAGTTTTCTAGGAGTTTTATAGTAGAATTAATATACTTGTTGCAACTGAACAAACAGCTTGCACATATATACATTTTAAAATCGGACTCTAATACATACCACCATGCATGGCTAGACTATAGAAGCGAGTGGCATGAGTTTGGAACATGGATGGAACCGTAAACTAAGCGTGACCCTTATCTCTAATTCATCACGTATTACTAAGGGGATGTTTGGGATTGCTCTATAAACTTCGCTCCACAAACTTCACAATGAAGCAGCTTTACAAAAACCTAGAGTTTATAGATTATCTTTTTAGGTGCTCTCACAACTCCACTTTTTTTTCTAAAGTTGCGTGTGTGGAGCTGAAACCGTTTGGCTAAAAAACATAGAGCAGAGCTGAAAAATATAAAGCAGGGCAGTACCAAACACCCCTAATAGTTTTTTTCTGGTATTCGTAGAGGATGATTCTAACAAAAGATTAACTTAACTAAATGTAATTGGCAAGGCAATATACTGTTGCTTTTGCTATAAAAATAAGACAATTAAACACCTTTTCTTCGAATGCTGTTTTCACTAGTACAGAAAAGGCCAGATCGGGCGGTTCTAAACGCATTTGTCTTTGGTGTTTTTCGTAACCCGCCAAGATCTTTGGAGGCCGGTAGAAATCGATTTCTACAGGTGGTTCTCTTAAAGAACCACCTGTAAAAAAATCGCTGCCCTGAAAAGTTAAAAAAAATAGCAAAAAATATTTTTTAAAATGCAAGTCACGCATTTTTTTCGCGTAAAATTGCGAGCTATGCGGCCATAGGGGTTCGAACCCACGACCTCGGCCTCACCTCAGCGTAGCCTCCTCTACCACTCCACCTATCAGTCACTTATGTCTATATCCCATTTCGTTTCCCCACGTATTATCCTAAATCGATAGTAAATTCAATATTTCAGGGTCTAAACAAATTCAAATGAAAAAGTGTTCAACTACAAAGTTTCATAACTTTTCGAGATTTACAACTTTTATTTAGAGTGTTTCTCCATCTGATGTCATTTGCAAAATTTGAATTTTAAATTTGCAAATTTTGGTCATAGTTTTCCATAAAAAGATGACTTCAAATGAAAAAGTTGTCAACTACCAAGTTTCATAGCTTTTTGAGATCTACAACTTTTATTTTGGGAGTTTTCCATCCGAGAAAGTTTGAAAAACTCAAAAAAATTAATTTAAAACTATTTCTCGGGCGGATTTCTTAAGGAACCGCCGGTAGAAATACACGATTTCTTGGCGGTTCCTTAAGAAATCCGCTAGTAGAAATTGTATTTCTACAGGCTGTTCTCAAGCAAAACCGCCAGTAGAAATGAAACGCTAGTGTCAAGAGAAATAGTTTGTGTAGTAGTGTTTGGCCGCATAGTTTGGGGCTATATCCATGCTACTTTAAACCTTCCTCAACCGTATAGTATTCACATATATTCGAATGTTGGCTTGGAGGGTTTGCAAGGGATTCAAAACTTTTATTTCCACCGGGGAGCGGCAGCACGCCACTTGTTAGGTGTTTAAGAAACGTACTTATTCTCCTTTGCCGGTGATACCTTCAGCTACCCATTGACTCCGCTCATGGATTGTTTTCCAGAATCCTACTTTGCAGGCTTTGGTTGCACTGTCATCACAACAATTGGCGTAGACAGTCGCGGTGTGTGTTTTTTTTTTTTTTTTTTTTTTTTTTTGCTTAGGCACATGGGTGGCAATCTAGGTTGTAGTATTGATAGTCATTAGAGTGCCCAATGTTTTTTAGGCTGTGTGCTTTTATGCAAAGACTGGTAAGTGGATTCACATTTATGATTGTGAATTAATAAAATTTTCCTTTATTAAAAAAAGAGTTAAGTCGATGCAAAAATTTAACCTTAGGGTATATGCCCCATATACTGTTTGCCGCTCTAGAGATGTCTTTGCCGCTGCGGCTCATGCATATGCTGCACAATTGTATTTGAGCACCACGCGGCATCGTTACCTATTTTGTGCTAGCTTAATGCACAACTGACAACTTCCGAAGTGGCAACCCATTGGCACTGTGTAGCTAGTTTTATTTTATTAATAAAAAATAAAATAAAATCATATCCTGTCAGTTTTATTTTATTAATAAAAAATAAAATCATATCCTGTTGTGGTTGCTAGCATAAGTTAGCGAAAACTTGGACACAAGAGCAGTATAAAGGTGAAAACACATTTCTATACTGCTGTTTCATTGCAGCTGGGCTTAACAATTCATTTAAGTACTTAATAATTATACTAGGGATTCCACTAGACAACAGTTACAGAAAGGCATAATATATAGTATCTACCAAATGATGAGAACATATCAGTGAGAAGGGCCTACTTAGTGCTGTACGTAAGCATATATATGTTGGAACTTGAAAATCAACATTAATTAAAAAAGCTATACGTATAAAGATAGACATTGCAAAGAAATATGAAGTTAAATAAAAATGAGTGCGTACATAATATGATCCGATAGATCCAGTTAGAAATCAAAAGCTGGCATTTTTAAAACAGCAAGGAAGAAAGAAGGTTGTTACCCTTTCATACAGTTGGCGCCGAAAACGGTGGCGGGAAGCTTGCGTAGAGAAATTTGTGGCCAAAGCCAATACTAAATTCCAACTCACACAGCCTCTCAACTATCAATGTCTTGAGGTCCACGGTGAAATAATGTGCTTCTGGCATCTTCTCAGGATTTTTAGTCCAGAGCTCAAATTGGTCCCGTGGAAGCCACTGTAGGAAAGCGTAGCCTTTGGCTGCTCCACTGAGGTTCCATAGACCGGCAAATATTGGGATTGTTTTGTCATGTCGCCATTCTTGATCAGTAGGTTCTGGAACGACGACGACACCACCATTATTGCCTTGTGAAGCCCTACTATACACATTATTGCCTTGTGAAGCCCTACTATACAGCTCCAACTTGTTGTCTTCAAGAAACAATAGACCTAGCCTACCTTCCCCTGCAGCCGCCTCAACAACGATTTTATGTTGTGCGTTGCTTTTATGAGGGATGTCACTGATGACGAAGAATTTCATCATCTCGCAACGTGTGTCAAGCACGAGCATGGAATTTTCAGAAAAATCCGTCCAGTAGAAGCAGCCATGCGCTGGCTGTCGAGACCAGTGCCAGCAGGAGAGATCCTTCAACACATAGCTTGGGTTGCTGAAAGACGCGGCGGCTCGCCATTGACCGCTGGCCGAAGAGAAGGCGAAGGCCACCAGCTTATTGGTTTTTGCCGACAGAGCATTGCATATCACCTGGAACGACAATTCATCAACCTCCTCGTCGGCCGGTGGCTGCGCCGGTACGAGGAACGGCTCGAACTCGAGTTTCTGGTGGTCACCACCGTGCTCTGTGTCTAGGAGATGGCCAGGGATGGCCGGAATCTCGACGTGCCGCCGGTGCAGGGGGGTCGCAGACGACGAGGAGAGGAGGACGCCGGTGGCGCAGGGAGAACCAAACACGCCTGTAGCGGGAGAGGAGGACGCGGCCGTCACGAGCGTCGCGGACCCACCAGCGCCGGCGGATAGGGATGAAAGAGAAGGTGAAGTCCGCGGCCTCTGCGCAGGCGCCGGCGGCCAGCGCGGAGCGGCGCGGCGACCGGACGGGGCATAATCTTATTTTTCCACCGCCACTATTCTCGAGTAACCCTAGGACAGGTGGCCGGCGGTGGCGGGACCTGAAGCGGCGCAGGAAGCGGTCGTCCGAGACGGCGCGGCGGAAGGAAGCGCAGGCAGACGAGGCGCGGGCGAGGTCGGCCGCGTCGTCGAGATGGAGGAAGATCTCCTCCAGTAGATCGACGGGGAGCTCGGACGCCATCGATCGATGGTTTTGTGGTCTGCGGCGGCCCACAACCGGTGATAGATCGATTCAGCGGGTTAAGCTACTACATTCATGTTTTTATTTATTTATTATTTGTGTGGAGGAAATAAAGCAGATAAAATACTTGATGACAGATCGTACTCGAAGTGGACTCGGCGTGATAGATAGAGGTTGCCGATATAAAAGCAAATTAATTAGAGTATCTCCGATAGTTTCAAGTGGAAGCATTTGAATTTCTCCATCAGTTTCCAAAATAACGCTTCTAAATACCTCTACCAAATTAACCCACCACTTTTATATTGCCTCCAAATTATGAGTCATTTTAATTTAATTTTTTTAAGATAGTCAACTAAAAAATCTCAAGTTTAACCAAATTTATATCGGACAAAATTATAGCGTTGGCCAGCCAATCTCCTCCTGGAGATCAATGGGGAGGTCCCCCATCGCGGACGTGTGGTCTATGGCAGTGGACATGCTCGACACAATATATGACACAAAATTTATATCATTCGCACCAATAATATGACACAAAACTACACTAAAATAGCTCTCCATCTTTTCCAAATTTATTTAATTTCCTCACTCATACCTTCGACACCACTAGTTTATGCACCTTGTCTACCATATCAACTCATCACTGTATTCATCACTGTATTACCACTACGTTTGTGATATATTGTGTTATTTCGTGAGCCCGTCACCCCCACGCTAGCCGTCTAAGCCCGTCGCCCCCAATGCCATCCACACGCTAGCCGTCTAAGCTCGTCACCCCAGCCCGACAACGTGAGCCCGCCGGCCGCGCGAGACCCTTGGCAGGTCGAGTAACGCCTCCACGTCGGCCAGCTTCTCCCGAACGCTGGCTGGCCGCTCGCACCTCGACACCTAGGTTGGCGCTCGCGCTGCTATGCCCTAGGTAGCTTGAATGAGGGTCTGCCTCCCGTGAAGGCCTCGCCGGCAACTGCCGGGGCCATCCGTGTTTCCCCTTCTGACAAAGAAATACATAGAAAATATAGAGACAAATGAATTAGGGGGTTGACATGGGGCCGGATGAAATGTGGGCCTCCCTGATAGCAGTTTCTCGAAGAAGCCACAACTGTTCAATCAAACGGCTTCCAATCCCGTGGCCTCAAACTTACAACTCACAAGAATTTTTTCCAAAAGTCATAGCTCAACCAAACATGATACCCACATGTTGCATGCAATGAGAATTGCCGAGTATTTAAAATGCAATCATACGGACATGGCCATGGCGCAAGAAGAGTCTAGTTCTCATATGGATCCCTACTTACAGTGCTAAATAAGTAAGTGAACCAAATAATAACATAGTATTTTCTAATTACAGCACATTCTAATGTCACCGCTGTTCATGCTTTATAATGTGACACAGTATGAAGACATTAAGTGGGGAGTGGGGCGCAGGAGGACCCCATTCACGATTGGAATTGAAGACCCTACAACAGAGCTGATGGGGAACAAATGTGGATTTGACGTAATGTGGGCATCACTCGTATACTTCGGACGAAAACCAGACAAAGGAGATTGATTGGTGTGTATGCTTTCCATTTCATTTTTATCAATTAATTCAACAAAAAATAATATTCTATTTTGTCTCACAATTGTGCATTTTGATATCTTTTTCCTCGTGACGCCCTGCCACTGCCCTATACCGCGCCTGCGGCGCAGCCTCCTCCTCCTCCCGCTGCTGTCATGGGCCTGGACGAAGCTAGCGGTGGGGCTGGTGGGGCTCCAGCTCCCCCGGGATATTTAATTTTTTGCCATCCTTACGAATGACGCTCCTTCATTTGCCAGTTTTATATGGGCATCTACATATTTGCCATCCGAAACAGTAAACCTCCAATATATTTGCCATTTTTGCTGATGTGGCACGCCACGCGGTCAGCCACCGTGGCAGCGCCTCTCCTCCTGCTGTTGTTTCTGTCTCCCTCCACTCGCTGACATGTGGGACCCATGCGTCAGTTTCTTCTTCAACCTCTGGTCATCAAACCTTCTGTTCTGCCACAGCCCACAGGCTTAGCCTTATCCTCCTCTCAGCCATGCCTCTCCTCTTGGCATCCGTGGCCATGACGGGCTTGGCGTTGTCGTCAAGCCGATCGAACGCGAACGTGACGCTCCAGAACATGCACTCTTGGAGAACGCCTGTGGCACGGATGTTGAAGGTGGTGAGGTCCGACCGGAACTCGGCGGCCACCATCTCTAGGAACGCGCGCTACAGGGACTTCATCTTGAAGTTGGCCGCGAAGGAGAGGACGTACAGGTTCCAGAGCAGGTTGCCGACGTCGCGCCGGCGGAGCCCGCGGCATCGGTCGCGAACGCGGACGCCACGGCGCGGATGGCGCCATGGGTGATGAGCAGCTTGGTCTTCCTGTGCCGGCGGTAGGCCGCTTCCATTCGCGTAGGCTCGGACGATGGCGTCCCCAGTCGCGGCGTCGATGTGGAGGCCAAGGCGGCCCATTTCTAGCACAGCGTCTCCATGCGCGAGCTCGCCCGTGGCGCCGAGGCAGGAGACAACGAGCAGGTAGAGCGCGCGTACCGCGGTGGCATCCCGAGCGGAGAGCTTGCGCATGGCGAGGAGGATCTCGTCCAAGCGGCCGTGGCGCGCGTACACCGGGAGGAGGAGCGGTGCCGCGGCGGGGAGGCACGGCGCGGTGGAGCTGTGCAGGAGCTGCGCCACCCGGCCTCCGCGAAGTCCCTGGCCTCGGCGTGCGCGACCATGAGGGTCACCGTGTCCATGGCGTCCGAAGCAGCGGCTCTCAGACGGGGCACGGCAGTGGGACGCCAAGGTGGAGTCTGCGTGCGTGTCGAGACCTAGCGAGCGGAGGACGGACTAAGACTATGGACTGATGGGAGGGAAGAGGAGAGCCGGAGGTTGAAGAAGAACCTGACACATGGGTCCCACATGTCAGTGAGTGGAGGGAGAGAGAAGCAACAGCGGGAGGATATCTACCACAATAATGATTTGTAGGGGCGGTTCATGAGTATTTGTAGCCGCGGTTTTGCCAACCGCCCCTACGCAACCGTGGCTACAAATGCCCGATTTGTAGAGGCGGTTGGCCAACCGCCCCTACAAATCGATTTGTAGAGATGGTTGGCGATTTGTAGGGGCGGTTCTATATCCAACCGCCCCTACAAATCAATTTCCCAGATATTACGAAAAAAATCCAACCGCCCCTACAAATCAATTTCCGGATATTACGAAAAATTATCAAAAAATAGTAAAAAGCTTTTTTAATCCGAGAAAATTCCCACTAGCCTTTTCTCCGTGATTTTTAGAGACTTTGCGTTGGCCGTGATTCGAACTCACAACCTCACCCTCGCGCGCTCCCTCCGCTACCACTACACCTCACTGCCACATGTGTCCATATTGTATTTTCTTTCCCTACATATTATCTTAAACTGAGATTAAATTGATTGTTTGAGGCCCTAAACGGATCCAAATCAAAAGATTTTCAACTACAAAGTTTTATAACTTTTTATGACCTACAACTTTCATGTTGATCATTTCTCCATCCGAGGTCATTTGAAAAAAGTCAAATTTTACATTTGAGAAAGTCAATGTAATTTTGTTTAACAAGATGATTTCAAATCAAAAATTGTCAACTACAAAGTTTCATAACTTTTCGAGACCTACAACTTTCATGTTGATCATTTCTCCATCCGAGGTCATTTGAAAAAAGTCAAATTTTACATTTGAGAAAGTCAATGTAATTTTGTTTAACAAGATGATTTCAAATCAAAAAATTGTCAACTACAAAGTTTTATAACTTTTCGAGACCTACAACTTTCATGTTGATCATTTCTCCATCCGAGGTCATTTGAAAAAAAGTCAAATTTTACATTTGAGAAAGTCAATGTAATTTTGTTTAACAAGATGAGTTCAAATCAAAAGTTGTCAACTACAAAGTTTCATAACTTTTCGAGATCTACTACTTTTATTTTGGTTGTTTCTCTATCTAAGGTTATTTAAAAAAGTTCATTTCAAAAATTCAAAGTTCAAACTTAAGACATTCATACACAATTTACCATGTGAAAAAAATGCAAATGAAAATATTGTTAACTACAAGGTTGCTTAATTTTTTTTAGATCTACAACTTTTATTTTGATCATCTTTTCATGCGAGTTTGTTTTATTAACTCAAAATTTAAATTTCAAAATTTAACTACTTCAAACAATATTTTCAAAGTGTAAATTTTGGAGTACAAAATGATTTTGAATAAAAAGTTATAAATAGCAAAGTTACGTAACTTTTTGAAATCTACAACTTTTATTTTAGTCATTTTTCCATCCGAGATCATTTTAAAAAAAAATTAAATTTTAGTGCTTTTTTTTTTTATATTCGGCATTCATTTGTATGGGACGCCTCAATATAGAACCGTCCCTACAAATCCGATTTGTAGGGGCTGTTGGATATAGAACCGCCCTTACAAATCTAGACATTTGTAGAGGCGGCTCATAACACCAACCGCCCCCTACAAATGGATTTGTAGGGACGGTTCGTTTGGCCACCATTTGTAGGGGCGGTTTAATATAGAGCCGCCTCTACAAAAAAAGAGAGGCGTTGCTACAAATAGTTTCTGTAGTAGATATAGGTGCTGCCACATTGGATGATCACGTGGCGTGCCATGTCAGCAAAAGTGGTAAATATATAGGAGATTTACTGTTTCAGATGGCAAATATGTAGGTGCCCATATAAAACTGGCAAACGAAGGAACGTCATTCGTAAGAATGGCAAAAAATTAAATATCCCCCCTACCGCTCACGAGCAAGTGAAGTTTTATAGAGCTTTGTCTGAAATTTCAGCCATAAAATATATAGGTAGGAGGGGCTGAGATTTGCTGGACTACTTTTCTTGCTAACTGGGCTAGATGCAAGTAGGACGAGCTGAAATTTGCTGATTAGACTAGATCTAATGAGTAGAGAATTATATAGACAAGGTTCAATTTAAAGTCCAATTAGCGAAAGAAACCTATCTAAATTTCTAATTCACTGTGTCTGTTTCCAACCCATCGAATGGCGGTTTTAGGTACGGACTTGCCACGTCTACGCCTACGCCTACACTATACGGACGCGACCACTCAGGGTCTCGGGCAAATGGGGAGCGATCGAGTGGCCAAGCAACGCCAGGCGCGATTGGCGAGTGGCGAGCGGACAACCAGGCACGGTGGGTGGACGGGCGAGTGGGCGCTGGCGATCGGTGTCTAGTGGGTACGCCGATGCCGTTGTTCAGCCCCTCCTAAATTTTTTCCTGGCTTCGTCCCTGGTCATGGCCATCAGTGCCACTTCTTGACCTGGCCCGGCTACTTTCATTGCTACCGGAACCCTAATGCTGCCCTCCCACACCATCACCATCACCTGGTTGGCCTGTCTTCCCCAAGCCCCTTCTAAGCACACTGAAGTCGGGGAAGAAGAGGGGGAATGGCCAGAGATGGAGAAGAATGAGGGAGAGGAATCGAGTGTTGAGAGGAAGTGTCATTTATAGCATTACTCTAAAATAAAGTGCGTTATGGAAACAAGTAGCATAGATGACGATGCATCACAGAAAACACCACACGTTTATGGTGGTGGTCTGATTGATGCATACAGTACTTCATAAACTTGGCGGTGCAAATGGCGGTGGGAAGCTTGCATACAGGAAAGCAGGTTCAGCGTCGAATTCTGACACGCATAGCTGCTCAACCAGCAACGTCTGGACCTCCAACGTGAAATAGTGTGCACTTGTCGGCGTCTTCTCGGCAGAGCTACTACAAGCCACCAGGAACTCGTCTCGTGGAATCCCTTGTAGAAGGGCGTAGCCCTGATCGGCGCCGGCACCACCAAAAAACCACTCATAGGAGTCGCGCAAGGTGATCACAGCATCGTGTCGCCATTGAAAGCAATCATCTGCACCACCAAAGGCCTTGGTATAGAGGTGTAATAACGTGTTCTCATGACGAACCAACAATCCAATCCTGTCTTCTTCAGGCGCCTTCACAACAATCTTGAGTTTACGCCTGGTTCCGAGCGGGAGGCAAACGACGGAGAATTTCATCTGGTTGATGTCAAGCACGAGCATATCTTTCTCACGAGGATCCACCCAGTACACGCAGCCGTGGGCGTTAGTGGCGCTTGATGCCGAAGAGGAAATGCACAGGTTTATAGAACGCATCGGCATCAGTAAGAGATGCCACGCCACACCATTTTCCGGTGACCGAGGAGTAGACGAAGCTCTCGAGCACATTGCTGAATGCGGACAGGACAGTGCACATCACCCGGAATGACAAATCATCCTCGTCGGCGGCGGCGGCCGGAACGAGGAAAGGGTCGAACTCGCAGTCGCAATTGCAGTCACAGTCGTCCCAGCAATAGCAGCAGCAGCAGGAATTGTGCTGCTCCGTGCACGTACAGGCAACAAGCACAAGCAGGTCGTTGGGGATGGGAGGGATCTGAACATGCTTGCGGTGCAAGGGGTCGTAGACCACAAGGTACGAGCACGAGGGAGGAGGACAAGCAGGTGGCGCCGTCTCTCCGACTTGGGGATGCGAGGGCGTCATGGACGCGCCAATAATGCTCGGCAGGGCATGCAGGGAGGAAGGAGGAGGAGAAGCCAGCGGCGCGAGCTGCCTGTGCAGAGCGGCGGCGGCTCGGCTGGGTGGAAACGGCATTCCCTGGCTGTGGTGCTGATGCGGTCGTTGCTGAGAAATCCAAGGACGGGCCGGCGATGGAGGGACCTGAAGCGGCAGAGGAAACGGCCGTCGGAGACGACACGGTGGAAGGCAGCGCACGCGGCAGATGCGCGGACGAGGTCGGCCGCGTCGTCGAGGTGGAGGAAGATCTCCTCCATGAGATCAACGGGGAGGTCCGCCGCCGAGGCCATTGCGCGGACGTCGATCTGGAATAATTTTGGATCAGCTCGTTGGCCCCTGGCGAGAATAGATTGAACTATATATCGATCTATTAGCCATCTAGGCCTCCCGCGCGTTGCGTTTCTTTTTGGATTAGGATTCTTACGAGACCATGCGCAGCAAATCGTCCAAAATAAGGAAAATAAAAAGAAATTGTTCAAAAAAAGTAACAACATATATACGGTCTGGACATCGGTAATGATAGAAGGCTGATGTCCGGTTTTTTTTTTTCGGACGTGGCTCCTTTTCACTGGACCGCTCACTGTCCACTCCGCCTTGTTGCCTCTGCCGTATCTCTTCGTCCCGCTCCTCACCTCGTCTTTTCCGCTGCTCCACCTACACTCGCCGGCAGCCCACACTCCTTCCTCTCCGTGCCCTCCCTTCCCTTCCCTGCCCCTCCTTCCTCCCTCCTTTGCTCTCGCGTCCTCCATGCGACCGAGAGTGTGCAGCGGCGAAGGCCGCGAACAGTGCGCCCCAGCTTCTTACTACTGCTCCTCCCTAGTTCTCCCAGCTACGTGGTGGTCTTCTCCACTCTGAAGCGTCCTTCTCCACCTTATGGCGGCATTAGGGCCTCTCCCATGGCAGATCCGTGGAGCACGGGGCTTCCTGTGGTGGATCCCATGGGGGCGGTGCAGATCCAGCTACTTGGTGGTGTCCTCCACCCTCTGGTGTGCCTTTCCCACCTTGACGGAGCATCCTCCTCTACCTCATCGAACGGCATGGAGCCTCTCCCATGGCAGATCCGTGGAGTACAAGGCTTCCCATGGTGGATCCCATGAGGGCCGTGCAGATCGAGCTACTTGGTGGTGTCCTCCACCCCCTGGCGTGCCTTTCCCACCTCAGCGGTGGCATGGGTCCCCCGTGGTGGATCCATGGGGGCCGATGCAGATCTGACGATACATTTTTTCTCTTTCCCTCTGTTTTAGTACTATATTTCTCTTGTTTCAATTTCGTTGAAAAGTATGTTTTGTTACAACCATTTGGATGTTGTAAAAACAAATCGGGATACATATTGTATGAGCTTTCCTACCTTCTCCTTTCCCTCCTCCTCACCCCTTTTGTTGTAATGATTGTTTTTCATTTGTTGCAGTAGGCTAAGTTTTGGTGAGCTCTTGGGTTCAGACCTCGCTGTTGTTGCATTGATTCTCTTTGGATGTTGCAATAGGTTTTAGTCGTTGTTGCAGTACTAATTTTTGAGATGTTGTTTCAGTTTCTTCAATATGCATGTTGCAGTAGTACTTGTGTGTGTTGCAGTAGCTGTTCGGGAGTTGTTGCATAACTACCTTTATGGTGTTTTAGCAAACTCTACTCAATGTTTTAGCTTTATTTGTTCTATTGTTTTAGATTCCTCAATCTGCATGTTACAGTAGAGGTTGCACGTTGTTTTTTGAGGTGCTGATTTGGGGTTTTCAAGTGTTTCATATGGTGTTTCAGTAGCATGTTTTTAAGTGTTTTAGTTGTCCTCAGACATATGTTACAACTGTTATTTTTGAATGTTTCAAAAGATCTCCACCTTGCCTTTTTGCTACCTCACCTCGGTGTCTCCTCCTCCTCCTCCCGATATCAGATGGGCATCCGTCGCACACTCCACCTCTTTCTCGATACTCACGCGTATGTCTGCAAGGGTTTTCAAGAGTTTTTTAGATTTTTTTGCAAGTGTTTCAGATGTCTTTTGTGTATGTTGCAAGTATTACACCCGAATGTTTCAAAGTAGATCACCGAATGTTTCAAAGTAGATCAAGTATATCGTGTTCTCTCTTGCATGCAACTAGGGGCCCCACGCACATGCTCTCTGGCAGGCACAGTAGTTCTCTCTCGCACATGCAATGGGGGCCCCACGAATATGCTATCTCGCAGGTACAACAACTCTCAATCTCTTGCATGCTCTCTGGTAGACACAACAGCTCTCTCTCTCTCTCGCATGCAACTGGGGTCCCGCGCACATGCTTTTTGGCAGGCATAGCAGGGAATGTGTGGGAAGGCGCAACAACAACAACACACGCGGCCACGTGGGGGATAGCAAGCGCAGTAGCAGTGCTGCATGCGGGTGCGTGGGCGTCCGGACATGCGCGTCCCTTCGGATATCCGGGTGCTAGGTGTACTGTATAGCCATAATCAAACGGAGACACCAAAGAACCTGATCGGACTCCCTAAAAAAAAGAACCTGATCGGACCAACTAACACAACTACACAAGGATATATTTGGAAAACTGATGTCTCGCATCTATATCAGATCGTTGAGCGACTAAAAGATGGTCCAACTGATGGGGGGCTTGACGAATCACCTCGTGAAAAAAATCTCTGAAAGCTGCCCAAATTTCGATTTAGGGCTAGAAGAATAGGAAACAAAGGGTATCTTCAAAGGGCAGTTCCGGTCAGTGCCACAGCTCATTGCACTCATACAAGATGAAGGGAACAAGGGACTTCAACCCGTGCTATCTCGGCAGGGTCCGGTAAACCAACAGACTACGCTCTCGCAAACGGGAGCCCTAGCAGAGAATTGGGATTATATAATCTCTACTATAATATAATACTTAAACTATACTCCGTCCACCCAAGAATACGTCCCCCGCTGAGAGCCTCCAACCATTGCGCACCCTAGAAAATATACCCAGGAATTAGTCTCTATTAAAATCAAAGGCTAATAAACACCCCACTCAGATTTCAACATGATCCGATGGTCAGAATGCCTTTCAGGCTTCAGCGCCCCTACCAGGCTTCGACGCACGGTGCCTCCGCTTCAACGCACGCACGGCGCTAATCACGTCGCTCGCGAACAGTTGCCATCACACGCACGCGCTCGCAAAAAAGGAACACCCGGCACTCCCGAGCGGTTGCCATCGCACGCAGGACGCTCGCCTTCCCCTTCCCCTTCCCCTTCGCTCGTGACCTCTCGGGAGTTGCGACGCACGCCTAGGTTGGTGGCGGTGCCTCCCTCTCCGGCCAGCACCTCCTTCCACTCTGGGACGGCACCGAGCCCCTCTCTCCGTCCTCTCGGCGCCTCCGTCTCCTCATCCCGGTCCCGAAGGACGGCTAGGGTTTCGCGGCCAGTGCGCCGCCATGCCCCGACGCAGGCTCCCCCCACCGGCGCGCCTCCCTCTTCCTCGCCTACATCGACCAGCGCCTCTCCTCCTCGAACAACGCCTCCCTCTCCTACTCCCGGTCCGCCCGGGCGGCGGCTCCATCAGACCCCTGAGAATGCACGGCAATTGCAAGCGGGCGTGTGTGAGGCCAAGGTGCGAGGAGGCCCCGATTTGTAGTTCTTCTCCTCCCTCCTTCAGGCTCCAGGTATTTCCCATCTCGAAATTGGATTTTTCAGCCATACTTCATATTAGACAAGTTTCGTAGGATATGCAATCGCTTCCTCACTGCAACATATCCCTTAATAGAAGGCATTTTGTCATAGGCATTTTCTCAAAGTGCCTTAATTTCTTATTATATATAGGCATTCCTCTTAAAAAGCCTTTAAAAGCATTCTTTTAAAGGCGAAACTGAAAATGCCTTAAATAGTTGCAACAATTAAAGGCGTTTTTATTAAAAATGCCTTAATAGCCTATAAACTTTTGAGGCGTTTTCTGATAACGCCTTCTATGTGCTATACCAGTAATCACAGCGACTCTTCAACTTGAAAACAACTAGTCCCACGGCTCTAACTGGGACACGGTCAAGAGTTAAAAAAAAGGCACACGTTCCGACTCGGCCCAGCTCATGCTTAGGCTATCTGCCAAGGAGGCAAGGACATGTTCCGACTCGGCTCACGCAGTCTACGCAGCCTCTCCATTCTCCACGACTCCGTCTCTGACACTTTGCGAAAAGGTTTGTTGGGACGCAGCTTGGACTCCGATCCAGCGCGCCTGCGTCGGGTTCGAGGGAGGCGGTGTGGCTTCCTCGGGTGGTGAGGTGGCGCGACTGAATCAGGCGGTGAGGCGGCGTGGCTGAATTGGGAGGTGAGGCGGTGCGGCTGCATCAGGTACGAGGGAGGCGACGCGGTTGCGGGAGGCGGCGTGCTATGTCGGGCGGGCACGGCTACCTCGAGCGGCCTTAGCTGCATCAGGCGAGGAGGTGACACGGCTGCGTCAGGCGAGAAGGCGGCGCACGGCTGCCTCGGGGAGGCGGGGAGGCGGTGCAGCTTCGGTCTCGTAGCGGCAGCATGCACAGGAGGATGCCAACGACGTGCGGACTCGTGTGCGGGAGGGAAGCCTCCTGAGAGCAGTGGCACGACAACACTAATGCCAGAGCAGGTACTAATCCACCGATTCATGCCTCAGTTCGGGATTTAGGGTTCCAAATTTGGGATAAAAGTTTTGATTGAGCAAATTATGGTTTCAGGAGTCGTACTGGCAGCCCTGGTCCAGGCCACGCAGCGGCGGCTTTCGCTAGTTCGCGCGGAGCAGTGCTCACTGGCCCTCCCCATGCCGTGTGTTGGCTCCCTCGCTGGATTTCTGGGCTCCTCGTCAACACCTGCAGGTTCTTCCCTCTCCGTTCCCTGAGCCTCTTTTGACTCAAAATGACGCAATGTCTCTAATGGCTAAATCCATGATCTAGCAATTTTTAGTTCTCTGGGCATAATAGCCAGCCGATGAAGTTCTAGGAAGTGTTGAATCCTATGGTGCAAGTGCTTAAAGTTATGATTCAAACGGGCATCATTGCTCCTACTGGAGATTTGACTGATGTTAGAAGAACAACCTCTAATTTGCATGTGCCCTAAACTGGATGAGCATGATGTTTGATTTTGTTTTGTTTGCATCTATTATTTGTACTTTTGTAGCTTTCAAGAGCGTCTAGCAGCACAAAAGAGAGAGATGACAACTGCAGAATTGGGATTTAGAAATCAATTAACTAAGTAGTAGGAGTTTGAAAAGAATAAGCAGAGAATTGCTGCAATAGGTTATAGCTGGCGGGCGTCTTGCTGTCAGTTTACTCATGCTTTCTCCGTTTTATTCAGTTCTAGGTTGTATTGTTAAAGGCCTTGATCCTAGGTTTGATATTACAGAGATTGCTAAGCCATGAGTACTTCCTGCATTACTAGCATCTCAATGCTTTTGCAAAGATATGCAAAGGTTGGATGTCTTCGCTTTATTTTGTACTCTTCATATTTTCAGCTTGACCTTTTCTAGTGCTGACTTGACCTATCTGTTAAATTTGCTAGATATGACATGGAATTGCTATGATTTAATGAAGCTGATGTTGAAGTAGTTGTTATGGCATATCTCCAAAGTATTTTTCATACTGAAACAAGTGCTTTTGATTGCAATATTATGTCCGGAAGGATGCAAAGAAGATAAGAGCAAACTTCTCTGCTGGATGACGCTGAGTCCAGGCAAATTCAGTTAGCCCTTTTTTAACTAAGGTAGTAAGGCTAATCTCAAGTGTCTAATCTTGTCTAGCTGAGTATCTAATTACTGGTCATCTGATTCTGAGAGCTTGAATTCCCAGAACTGATGTGCTAAGACTATAAAATTGTCCACTAATTGTTTGGCATATGAACAAGTATATTTCCTTATGTATCTTTTCTTGAGTTTCTGTTTCAGAGCTGAGGTCTTTGCAATAAGCACAATACTGTCCAGGAAGCTGGACAAAAGCATACGATTCAATAGGTTTTGCTGGTGCATCTTTAGCTTTGCTGTACTGAAAGGAGATAAAAATGCATTACCTGCACTTTTCTACCAGACGAAGGGCTCATCTTGATTATATTTGTATCTCAAATTTTGCTTGATGAATTATTTGAAGCAATCATTTGAAATTTTGGATTGGCTAAACTTCTTTGAAATTTTGAATTATCTGAAGCAATCATTTGGAAAATACATAAGAAAATAAGGTTGTGGATTTTAAAATCCATAGCAACGCACAAGCACAAACCTAGTATGTTTACAAAGTTATTATTCACATGTCGTCTGTTTGATGTATTAGGCAAAAGCTTGATGTATTAGGCAAAAGCTTCTTGTCATATTCAAAGGGATCCAAGTCTGCAGGCAATATTTGATTAAATTTTGCATTAGTGATCAAGTGAAGCACAAGCTTTTTGAGTACAGTAAGTTGTTTCTTGCCTACATGGAAGGCCATAGACATGGAACTTGTTTGCCTAGTTTCAAAACTGGATGAACAAAAATCAGTTCTCACTAAATTGGCATTGTTCCTTTACAGCATGAAACTATGTCAGAGGATATCGTATGAACTTCAACGCCAAGATGTACATCCCAGTACACAATGACAGATTCTGATGGTGGTAAGAGCCTAAGAGGGTAAGGCAAGCTGCACTGCAAGTGTCAACGTACTTCATGCCTCAGGAGTTCATAGTGTAGCCTAGTCTATAGCAGCAGTTGTCAAGTGTCAACGTACTTCATGCCTCAAGAGTTTGTAGTGTAGCCTTCTGTGTACCAGCAATTGATTCTAAATCCAGGTATTGTCCTGTTGTTTCAAAAGTATTCTCAGTTGTATGATAGATGTGGTTTCCAATTTGGCACTAATAAGTAGTGGAATTTTCCAATTCAAGAAAGCCACAATTTGCCGGTTGCAAT
Organism: Chrysopogon serrulatus; assembly: GCA_015844335.1. NCBI lineage: Eukaryota > Viridiplantae > Streptophyta > Magnoliopsida > Poales > Poaceae > Chrysopogon > Chrysopogon serrulatus. The sequence continues at coordinate 87,005 of JADLZL010006445.1, forward strand.
TCCTCTTTTTATGAATGAGTTTTCTTGCGTGCTGAATGGTTTGTGCTGATTTGATATTGGTAGCAAAGCCTTTCATGGATATCTTGGATTTGGAGGCATTTCTAATAATGCCCTCATTAATGTTTGGAGGCCTAATACAGATTGCCTCTAAAAAGAATTTTAGGCAGCCTGAAAATGCCTTTAAATGTTTATATTAAAAGGCATTTTGAAAAAATGCCTCAAAAGACCTTTTACATCCCTATTATAGCCGGCATTTTAAAAAATGCCTCAAAAGGTTTTTGAAGGCGTTTTAACCATTTTTGGAGGCATTTGTAAATGCCTTGTATCGAGAGACATGCTGTAGTGCCTCAACGTCTCAGCTAATCTTACCTCTTCTATTTTTCCCTAATTTTACTTTTACGACAAAGGGAATAGGAGCGGTTCCCTCACTCTGCCAATCTATTGATGTCTCCGCTGTTGCTAAAAGCCTGCAACCAGCATATACGAGCTATATGAATGCATACAACCAGCCTATTTGCTGACGAGATCCAATGTTCATTTTAATTCTTGTAGCAGAATTTTCATCGTGTCAGTTTGAACCAGAAATTATTTTATACATCCATCTTTGTAACTGGTTTTTTATATTTTAGGTGAATCAATTAATATGAAGAGGTACTGTCAACTCTTTCCTTCGTTCTCAGATCTGAATCGAATTTCTGCATGCCTAATATTATGTAGAGAGAGCCTAAACCAAAAGAAAAAGAAAAAAACGAATTGGCCATGATTATTATTATTGCTCATGATTAGTATTTTTTACCCTTTGCAGGATTACCTTGTGTCCACTGATACAGCCATTGTAGTGTTGCCGTTGCGCTCCATAACAAGAGGCAAGTGTGTTAAGCGTAGTGTTGCCGTTGCGCTCCATAACAAGAGGCAAGTGTGTTAAGCATTGTGTGTATGGATTTCTATTTCAGTTAGGTACATATATTTGATTATTGCTTCTACCATGTTGTTTATCACAATAGCTTAAAGGAATTGCTCAGATTTTGTTGTGTAATTGTACATGTACATGGCCCTGGTGCCGACAGATGTGTTGGGCCAAGACATACAACTCGAAACGTAAAAGGGGCTCCCTTCGAAATCCTATAGTTACTGTATCACTATACTGATTTTGATTTTTAGGAAGAGGGAGGCGCTCTACATGGTGGCGTAAGCTTTTTTGTTAATCTTTTATGCTTTATTCTAATTTTATAGTGTGCTATATCTCCTTGCTGTGACATTTTTTCATTCTGTTTTAGGATGCTAGGCCATGCTCACCTTGCACCTTGCTCAAGGTGGAGAAGATATGCTTTTCAAAACCTGTGGTTGCTAGCTTTAGATTACAGCTATTCCAACAACCTTATACGTTGTGATTAACAATTCTTTTTACTTGAATATTCACTGCATCTTTGTCCATTCATGTGGTAGAGATTGGTTCGTGATGGCTGATACACAGTCTTAATTGAGCATACACAGGCATGACTATTGCTGCTGTTTGGTCATGAGATAGCTAAGCCATGAGATATCATAGGTATTGCTGCTGTTTGGTCAGTCTGAGGTGTACTGAACCTGCAGAGCATAAAATAGATTGCATGACTATCCTACATACTTCTATTTTCAATTCTATTTTTCATATATGATGATAGCCTCAGTTGCCAGTTTAGTGTTGATTGAAAAATACTTTGGTGTTGCCCAAGTGAATAGAAAACACGTATTTGGAGAAAACTTCATATCATTATTAGCACGTTAAGCTGTGCATAAAACGTAGAGTTGATGATAACCTCAAGAGCATTGGTACAGCGTTGGTACTTCTGGGAGGTCGATTGGTCCTTGGAATGTAACATGTCAGCTAGCTTAATACGTTAAAAGTTCTAATATGGATTTTTGTTTATATATATGTAGGATTTATGCCATGGTCGCCAACCTGGTGTAACGTTACTTTTTCGCCAAATTATGGTGTTCTAGGCTGTTGATTTGTTGGCCGATAGAATTCTCACGATTTATCTTACTAAAATAAAAAGGATCAAACATATATGTAGCTTTTCGTCTTGGTTATTTCAGCTGGGCAACAGTCTTGTATGGTCATGCTTTCATGGTTATTTCAGCTTGGATCATGCCCATGTGTCAGAGCAAGCATTTCTTTTTGTGATGGAGAGATAGGAACATCTGCCTAGAAAATTATTCTATTTTTGCTGAATAGACATCTATTTTTGCAGGAACAATAACCCATGTCCCCTGATGGATTCATGATTTATTTTCAGAAAACTTCACGGCTTCAATTAGGCAGCAAATGCCATAAAGTAATCTTGAGCTTTGCCATTACTAAAAATCATTTGCTAAAATAAATGCATTTGCTGGTGTCTAAGTAGCTGGACATTCGCTAAGGTGCAAAATTAATTGCCATGTTTCTGTTATGAAAAATCTAATGACCTATCTGTTCAAGTTATGTAAAGTAGCTGAAGATGATATATCATTGTTTTCTTCTTGGCTATTGATATGTCGAGCTGGTCAATAGGACCCCATCCATGAGATCTTCTCCACTAGGATTCAGATGTATCATCATATTTTTTTGGTTGGCTTAATTGGCTTGCTTTTCTGGTAGCTGTGATTCAACCCAGCATTGACAATGGCTGACATCCATGTTTCTGTTGTCAAGGTAGTTGGTTTGAGCTGTGGATCAACATCTTCATCGTATTAATCTGCAGGTAAATTATGGGAATCGATGGGTATATGTGAATCAACATTGTGCTCTGCATCTGTAACAGTTGGAGAGCTCCGGTGGCATGGCCGGAAAGGATCCCATAGAGGAGAGGGGGGGATCTGATGGAACACTTGGACTTCAACTTAGGTGATGCCATCAACAGCAGTTTCATGTCACTACTGATATTAAGAAGAAAAAACTGAGAAGAGCCTTGCATGATTTTTGTTCATTTAGTTAGCGAATGGAGTTCCTGTAGTTAAAAGGAATGTGTTGTTTTTGACTTTTTGGAGCGTCGAGTCTTTGTTCTTTCACCATGTTGCCAATTTTTATATTTGCTACGACAATATTGAGTATGATGCAATTTTCAAATAGATGTTTTTCCACTGCTCTATTTATTTCTTCAATCTTGAAAAAAATATCATTATTAGTTGTGTTTCATATATGTATTTTCTAGATGTAGCCGTAGCAACGCACGGGCACTATACTAGTGTAATTAGTGCTCTTATTAATAGGGTGGCCCGGGGTCTAGGTAGCCGATAACGGAGCTTTCGAAAGAAAATTAAATATCTAAAAACACTAGAAAAACTATTAAAACCCTATATTTAAACATATTTGGAAAACTCCTCACAATATATAAACCACGACTAACTTTCATATAACTCTTTTGTCTAATAATATTTAATATTTTTAAAATACTTTCCACTTAAACATCATGTAACTTCTTTTAATACTTTGTAACCTTTTTATAATTCATAATGTGAGGTGATCGACGGCAAACACGTATTTTTTTGACATGAATAGTGGCAAATCTGTGGTGAATTACAACTTTGGAAAACATGCATATAAACGTAATATTATATACACCCTTGGGTCCTGAACTATAAAGATTTTAAGTTTTCTTAAATCAAACTATCATAAGTTTGACCAATTTTATGCTAAAGAACACTAGTACTTGCGTCACTAAACTTAGCATTATTTGAAATATTATTATTATCAAACGTGGTTTCATAATTTACCTCTTTTTGGTGTGGTAATAATTGTTAATACTTTTCTTTGTTATTTACAAATTTATGACAAATTGACTTATGAAAAACTTAGACCTTTTATATTTAAGTATAAGTACAAATAAATAAAAATAAACAAAGTGTGTGACAAACTTGTTAAAAGAATTTTGAGGACACTGTACGACAGGTTTTGGAGCAGTACAATAAAATATCGAATGGCAGTACTTCCTATATCAGAATGTAATTATATACAGATACACATTGCAAACAATTATGAAGTTATATAATTAAAAATGAGAGCATACATTGTATGATCCAGATAGAAATCAAAAGCTGACATTTTCAAGACAGGAAGAAAGAAAGAAGGTTGTTACACTTTCATATAGTTGTTGGAGAAAACGGTGGCGGCAAGCTTGCATAGAGAAATTTGGGGCTAAGGCCAACAATAAATTCCAACGCACATAGTGTCAGGAATCGTAAGATGCCATAGTCTGGTAACACTGTTGGGCGTCCGGCAACTCATGACGGAGGCGTTACGAAGCGAGAGATCAAGACAGCTGTCGTAAGTAAAGAAGTAACGGCGTCGGCTAATGTGATAGCGTTAGGCGGCGGGTATATAACGCCCGAGGCTGAGTCCTCATGTCGATTTGGAACATAACTCTTCCTCGTCAAATAATCGACCTTGTCTGCATTTCCCCAATCTCCTGCTTGCTCTTCCCAACCTAACCTCCGATTCCTAGTTATCTTCAAGGATTCCATTGGAACCGTGACAATTGGTATCAAAACCGGGTTGATTGCCCGGATCGCGTTCGTAATCCCCGTCGGCGGAATTGCTGGTTGATGCTCTAGTATCGACCGTGCGATTCGTAGGTCCGAGCCGAGGTTGAACGGGTCGGCAATCGGTCGAGTTGATCGCTGGTGAGAGCAAATCTGGCGCCGAAGCGAGGTCCCTCAAAGCTCCAGCAAGACATGGCCAAGTCGCTGGAGGATCTCTCGTCGCAGTTTGAGTTGATGATGAAGCAATTCGCGGGGTTCCAGACGATGATGCAGAGCACGCTGGATTCGGTGAACGCCCTCGGAACCTGGCGAGCGACCCCAGAATGGCCAAGGCTCGGCGAATTGCGCACATCGGCGGAAGGAGCGGCGACGTCTCTGGGCGTAGTGACCAAGCGGATGGAGCTCACGGCGTCGCGCGTGGAGGCGTTGGAGACAAGGTTCGCGGCCGCTCCGACGGCAAATCAAGTTCAACCCCCCCAGGTGTTGAGGACCATGGACCTCAACACAGCTCCCGGGTCGTCCACGTGCTCACCTGCGTTGGACGGGGAGCGGGCCAAGGGCCGCGGCGAGCACAGCGGAGGGATCCTGGGATCCCGGCCGCAGGACTTCCACAAGGGTACGACCCCCCCTCCCGAACCCTTTTTCCACTCCCATGATTCCGAGCACTCGCATTTTCGTCCTCCGTTTCCGAAGTTAGAATTTCCTAAGTTTGATGGTGATTCTCCTCGTATTTGGCGCGACGAATGCGAGATGTTTTTTGAGGTCTACGCGGTGAATCCGGCGTTGAAGACTCGGTTTGCGGCCTTGAATTTCCGCGGAGTTGCAGCGGCTTGGTTCCAGACCATCCAGAGGAAAGGTCGCATCAATGATTGGCGTGAACTATGTGATCTGGTGATGGCACGCTTTGATCGGGATCAGTATCAGATTCTGCTCAAGAAGTTGGAGACTCTGAAACAAACATCGTCAGTTGAGGACTATCAGCAGGAATTTGAGAAGTTAGCTCAGGGTATTCTGTTGTATAATCCCAACTATGATGATACTTTCCTCATGACTCGATTTGTTGCTGGGCTCAGAGAAGATATCCGAGCTGTCATAGCTTTGCACCGGCCTAAGGATGTGCAAACTGCTAGTGCACTGACACTAATTCAGGAAGAGGAATTGAGTCAAGGCAAGCAAAAGTATGGCAGCAAAGAATTTGGCAAAAACACTTTCAAAGGCCAAGCTGATAAGTTGAAATGGGTTGATACTGATAAGTCAAATGGAGAAGTCACTGGGAAGCAGAGTGAGGACAAATTGGCTGCATTAAAAGAATCAAGGAAGAAACTTGAGCTATGTTTCAAATGTGGAGCCAAATGGGGCCGAAATCACAAGTGTCAGGACTAGGTGCCTTTGCATGTCCTGGAGGAGGTGTGGGATGCTCTGGAACTAATTGAGGAAAGTGAGATTGAAGAGCCTCGGTTTACAGAAGAGACTGTTGTGATGGCTGTTTCAGCAATGGGGGCAGCTGGAACTGCTGTGCAGAGAAAAACTATAAGGCTATGTGGGTCTATTGGGAAGCTGACTGTGTTGATTTTGGTAGATTCAGGGAGTGTGGGCACTTTCATCAATGATAAGTTGGTTCAACAGCTTCAGTTGACCACAGTTCCTTGTACACCTGTCAAGCTATTGGCTGCAGATGGGAGTCCTATGGTTTGTGATAAGCAGGTTCAGAACTTGCAGTGGAATGTGCAGGGTCATTGTTTTGTGTCCTCGGCTGGAGTGCTTCCTATAAGCTGTTTTGACATGATCCTTGGATAGGATTGGCTTGAACAGTATAGTCCTATGTGGGTTCATTGGGGCAAGAAAATCATGAAATTCACTATGAATAAGAGGAGGGTTACATTGCAAGGTTTATCTAATAACACCAGCCAGTGTACCACTGTTGATAGTCATGGGCTGAGAGGTTTGTTGAAAAGGCAAGCTGTCACTCATTGTGTTCAGTTCAAGGTACTGAATCTACCTGAAGATGATGATGCAGCTTCCTCAGTACATTCTTTGTCTGCTCCCTTGCATCCTCCTGTCATTGAGCAATTGTTGGATCAGTATGCTGATATTTTCCAAGCTCCAAAGGCCTTACCACCTCAGAGACCATTTGATCATACCATTCTACTAATCCCTGGAGCTCAACCAGTTAATGTCAGAGCTTATAGATACTCTCCTGCACAGAAAGATGAGATAGAAAAGCAACTGAAAGAGATGTTGAACAGTGGCATTATCAAGCCTAGCTCTAGTCCATATGCTTCTCCTGTACTTTTAGTAAGGAAGAAAGATGCTTCATGGCGGTTCTGTGTAGATTATAGGCACCTTAATGCCCAGACAGTAAAAAATAAGCATCATATGCCCATAGTGAAAGAATTAATTGATGAATTGGCTGGGTCTCAATGGTTCTCCAAGCTTGACTTTAGAGCTGGGTACCATCAGTTGTGCATTCAGCCAGAAGATACACACAAGACTGCATTCAAGACCCACAGTGGCTTATATGAGTTTTTGGTGATGCCATTTGGGCTCACTAATGCCCCAGCTTCTTTTCAAGGGATTATGAATCTAATCTTTGCTCATCTTCTCAGAAAAGGAGTACTTGTTTTCATGGATGATATACTCATTTATTCTGCTACTTTGGAAGAGCATCTGGAGCTGTTACAGCAAGTATTTCAGATCGTCAGAGATAATCAGTTCTTCTTGAAAATGTCCAAGTGCTTGTTTGCTCAGCAGGAGGTGGAGTACTTAGGGCATTGTATCTCTGGAAAAGGAGTGGCTACAGAGCCCTCTAAAATAGTGGTTGTCCAGCAGTGGCCAAGACCATCTACTTTGAAACAACTGAGAGGGTTCTTGGGTCTCACTGGTTACTACAGAAAGTTCATCAAGAACTATGGATTGATTAGCAAGCCACTATCTGATTTGCTCAAGAAAGCTGTGCCTTTTGTGTGGACAAGTGTAACTGAAGAGGCCTTCACAACTCTGAAGAATGCTCTTACTCAAGCTCCTGTGCTTGCAATCCCTGATTTTAACAAGCAATTTGTCTTGGAAACTGATGCTAGTGATGTTGGCTTTGGGGCTATTTTGATGCAGGAAGGACACCCTGTAGCTTTTCTCAGTAAACCAGTATGTGAGAAAAACAAAGGCTTATCTACCTATGAAAAAGAGTGTATGGCTATCATCTTGGCTGTTGATAAATGGAGGGCTTATTTGCAGCATAAAGAGTTTCTGATTAAAACTGACCACAGGAGTCTGTTACACCTCACTGAGCAGAGAATTACAACTAAGCTATAGCAGAAGGCTATGTTGAAACTGATGGATCTGCAATATAAAATTGTTTACAAGCAAGGCATGTTGAATCAGGCTGCTGATGCTTTGTCCAGATGCCATTCAGATTCTTCAGTGTTAGCACTCTCTCTTTCCAATCCTGTGTGGCTTGACAGAGTGAAGCAAGGGTATGAGGATGATCCTAGTACCATGAAGTTGCTAGCTGATTTGGTTGCTGCTCAGGGTCAGCTGGATGCATTTTCTCTTCAAGATGGCATCATCAGGCATAATGGGAAGATTTGGCTGGGAGCAAATTCCTTAGCTCAACAACATGTGTTGGAGGCTGTCCATAATAGTGGAGTGGGAGGTCACTCTGGATTTCATGCAACTTACTACAGGATCAGACAGCTGTTTACTTGGCCCAAGATGAAGGTTGCTATCAGAGCTTATATCCAAAGCTGCCAAGTGTGTCAACAAGCTAAGGTTGAACATGTTAAGCAACCAGGATTGCTGCAACCTCTCCCAATTCTATCTCAAGCCTGGCAGGTGGTGTGCATGGACTTTGTTGAGGGCCTTCCCAAGTCTTCCAGGTTTGATGTTGTTATGGTGGTGGTGGATAAGTTTACCAAATATGGACATTTTGTTCCTTTATCACATCCCTTTTCTGCATTGCAAGTGGCTCAAGCTTACATGGATCATGTCTATAAGCTTCATGGATTGCCCCAGTGCATCATCTCAGATAGGGATAGAATCTTTACAAGTGCTGTGTGGAAGGAATTGTTCAGGCTGACTGATACCCAATTGTTGATGAGCTCCTCTTATCACCCACAGACAGATGGGCAAACCGAACGGCTAAATCAATGCCTGGAAGGGTTTCTTCGCTGCTGTGTCAGTTCTTGTCCGAAGCAATGGGTGAAATGGCTACCGTTGGCTAAATATTGGTACAATACCAGCTTTCATTCAGCACTTGGTCATAGTCCCTTTGAGGTGTTGTATGGACACTCCCCTCGGCACTTTGGCATCACTAGTGACTGGCAGACACATGCGTCTGATCTTGATCAATGGCTTGTGGAGCGTAATCTGTTGCAGGATGTGATCACGCACCATTTACATCGAGCACAACAGCGCATGAAGCATTTTGCTGATCAACACCGGTCTGAGCGAACTTTGGAAGTTGGGGACATGGTGTATTTGAAATTGCAACCATATATTTAGTCGTCTGTGGCTCCCAGGACTAATCAGAAGTTGAGCTTCAGGTTTTTTGGGCCTTTCAAGGTGTTAAGCAAAGTTGGGCCTGTTGCCTACAAGCTGGAACTGCCTGATGCTTGCCGTATTCATCCAGTGATCCATATCTCACAACTTAAGAAGCACATTCCTCCCTCAGTTCAGGTGGAGGATGACATTACTGCTCTCCCTGATGATCCTATGGCTCAATTAGCACCAGTGCAGTTTCTGCAAACCAGAGCAATTCAGAAAGGGGCGTCTACCATCTCTCAGATTCAGGTCCAATGGTCAGCAGCGTGCCCTGGATTGTGTACTTGGGAGGAGGTCTTTGATTTGCGTCGTCGCTTCCCAGAACATGCAGCTTGGGGTCAAGCTGCCTTTCAAGGTAGGGGCAATGTCAGGAATCGTAAGATGCCATAGTCTGGTAACACTGTTGGGCGTCCGGCAACTCATGACGGAGGCGTTACGAAGCGAGAGATCAAGACAGCTGTCGTAAGTAAAGAAGTAACGGCGTCGGCTAATGTGATAGCGTTAGGCGGCGGGTATATAACGCCCTGAGGCTGAGTCCTCTGTAATCGATTTGGAACAGAACTCTTCCTCGTCAAGTAATCGACCTCGTCTGTTTCCCCAATCTCCTGCTTGCTCTTCCCAACCTAACCTCCGATTCCTAGTTATCTTCGCGGATTCCATTGGAACCGTGACAAATAGCCTCTCAACTAGCAATGTCTTTAGGTCCACGATGAAATAATGTGCTTCTGGTGTCTTCTCAGGATTTTGAAACCAGAGCTCAGCATGGTCCCGTGGAAGCCATCGTAGGAAAGCGTAGTCGTTGGCTGCTCCACTGAGGTTCCACAGACCGGCAAACATTGGAATTGTTCTGTCGTGCCGCCACTCTTTAGTGGATTCTGGAACGACGACGGCACCACCATTATTGTTGCCTTGCCAAGCCCGCCTACTATACAGGTCCAACTTGTTGTCTTCAAGAAGTAACAATAGACCAAGCCTGCCTTCCCCTGCTGCAGCTGCCTCCACAACGATTTTATGTTGTCCGTGGTTTTTGTGAGGGATGTCACTGATGACGGAGAATTTCATCTCACGCTTGTCAAGCAAAAGCATGAAATTTTGAGAAAAAATCGTCCAGTAGAAGCAGCCATGCCACGCAGGCGGCTGTCGAAACCAGAGCCATGACAGATTCTTCAACACATAGTTTGGGTTGCTGAAAGCCGCGCCTGCTTGCCATTTCCGCTGACTGAAGAGAAGGCGAAGGCCACCAGCTTGGTTGCCGACAGAGCATTGCATATCACTTCGAACGACGACAAATCATCAGCCTCCTCGTCGGCTGCTGGCGGCGCTGGTGCAAGGAAGGGCTCGAACCTGCTGGTCACCACTCACCACCGGGCTCTGTGTCCGTGGAGGCAGCCGCATGTAGGAGATGGCCAGGGATGGGCGGAATCTCGACATGCCGCCGGTGCAGAGGGTCGCAGACAACGAGGAGGGGAGGACCCCGGTGCAGGGTGTACCAAACACGCTTGTAGCGGGAGAGGAGGACGCGGCCATCACGAACATCGCTGACACGCCAGCGCTTGCGGTGAGGGTGAAGTCCGCGGCCTCTGCGCAGGCGCCGGCGGCCGGCACGGAGCGGCGCGGCGACTGGACGGGGTAGAATCTTATTTTTCCGCCGCCACGATTCTCGAGTAACCCTAGGACTGGCAGGCGGTGGCGGGACCTGAAGCGGCGCCGGAAGCCGTCGTTGGAGACGACGCGGCGGAAGGAAGCGCAGGCAGCCGAGGCGCGGGCGAGGTCGGCCGCGTCGTCGAGATGGAGGAAGATCTCCTCCAGTAGATCGACGGGGAGCTCGGACGCCATCGTTCGATGGCTTTGTGGTCTGCGTCTGCGGCGGCGCACAACCGTGATAGATTGATGCAGAGCCACGTTCATTTTTTTTTTTTTTTTTTTTGTGTGTGTGGAGGAAATAAAGCAGATAATAATACTCGACAGATCGTACTCAAAGTGGACTCGCCTAAACGTCAGACTGGGGCAGTAATAGATATTGCCGATTTAAAAGCAAATTCACTGCTGAAATTCAGCTCTTTGCTGAGTGTCACATCGTTTGCCGAGGGTTTTTTTTCGGGCACTTGATAAAGAGGCTCTTTGCCGAGTGTAAAAAAAAAAAATACTCGCCAAAGAAAAACACTTCTTAAAGAGGCTCTTTGGCTCTTTGCTGAGTGTAAAAAAAAACACTCTGCAAACCATGTTTTTGTCGAGTGTTTTTTTCTTGACATCAGCAAAAAATCTCTTTGCTGATTGTTTTTTTTGCACTCGGCAAAAATTTTGAGCAGATAAGTTAATTCAAATGAAAAAATTTTAACTACAAAGTTGTATAACTTTTTTTTTAAGATCTACAACTTTTTTTTGTTTATTTCTTCATTTGATAAATTGAAAGTAAATTTGTTCATAAATATTACATATCTCTCTCATAGTTTACGAAACTACAAGAGAGAGATATAAGATTTGTGAACAATGTTTTTATCACTATGCCGGATGACCAAATGATCAAAATAAAAGATGTTAATCTTAGGAAATTATACAACTTTATAGTTAAACACCTTTTAATTTAAATTAGTTTTGCTAACGTAAAAAGTATAGTAAAAAATTCAAATTTGAATTTTTTTAAAAGTTCTCGGATGGAAAAACAATCAAAATAAGAATTATAGATCTCTAAAGGTTATAAAATTTTGTAGTTGATAAATTTTTAATTTGAAATCATATTGTCAATGAAAACTACGCTCAAAATTTAAAAATTTGAAATTCAAATTTTATAAATGACCTCGGATGGAGAAACTCCCTAAATGAAAATTATAGATCTTGAAAAGTGATGAAACTTTGTAGTTGACAATTTTTAATTTGAATTCGTTTAGTATCTCGAACAAGCAATTTTCACTCGGTTTAGTATAATATTTGAGGAATTGAAACGGAATATACACACATGTGAGTGTGAAGTGCAGTGATAGGGGAGGCTCCACGCGAGAGAGAAGTCGTGGGTTCGAATCACTCAGGCACTCGGTAAAGAATTGATTTCCAGTAGTGATTAGAGTTATCCTCTAAATATAAGGATAATTTTGCATGAGGAATCTTAAGTCACTCTAATTTTTTTTTCTTGAAGAGCCAATCAAAAAATCTCAAGTTTAACCAACATTTTATCGTCTGAAATTATGGCGCTGCTAGCCAATCTCCCCCATCGCGTGTGGTTTGCGGCAGCGCGCATGGCTGGTGATAGATAGAGGCGCACATGGCTGGTGATAGATAGAGACCGATTATTTAATTGGCGAAATTTCACTGAAATTCTGTAGTATCGTATCTTTCGTAGGAAACGAAGCAGACTTATACTGACCAAACTTTTTTGCTTAAATTTATCATTCACACTAATATGACACAAAACTACACTAAAATAGCTCTCCATCCTCTAGTTCCACCAAAGCCCTAAGTTTTTTCTAAATTTATATTTTTTTCAACTTGGGGCATCCCCATTTGATGGCCATTTCCATTCGCTGAACGGAAATACAAGCAGTTTTGAGACTGTTTAGAAGGAAAGAAAAACAAGATGGGGGAGAAGGAGGCTTTTACAAACATGCGCTTGACCCATCAGCGCAAGAGGAAGAAGCTACTCCAATGAAACAGAATGCGCTTGACCGACTGGCGCTTTTCCAAATTTATTTAATTTCCTCACTCACACGTTCAACACCACTAGCGGGTGCTTAACCTGAACAATTCACTGCCATCCAAGGCAGAGCTGGGGAGGAGACATGTGATTGGAGAAAGCCACTGCGAAGTGTGTGGCGATCCTGCTGAGTCACTGCTTCATGTATTCTTCCAGTGTCCCATTGCCAGATGATTCTGGAATGAGGTGAAGAGGATGAGGGGCATGACGCTGCCCACCCTGCTCCCGTGGGCTTCGGATGTGGTCTCACCGGATGTCTGCTCCCCCTCGATGACAGCCACAATTGTGAGTGGTGCGTGGGCGCTCTGGACAGGGAGAAATGCACGTCGCCATATGGGCGCAAAGTATGGGAGTCGAGTGCTGCTGTGAGGCATATATCCAAATTGATGGATTCTGGCATCACTAAAACAGAGAAGCCGGTCAAGGTGAAGGCTAAGATGCATTGGGCAAAGCCGGAGTTGGGATGGTTCAAGGTGAACACGGACGCTGATTTCGATCACGACTCGTGTTTAGGGAGTGCTGGGGCGGCAATTCGTGATGCTGAAGGCCTAGTCATTGGTGCGGCGGCACGGTGGCTTGAGGAGGTGCCTGATGCTCTTAACGCTGAAGCAATGGCAGCTAAGGAGGGGCTCACTAGTACACAAAGTATTTGTACAGGCGGTTCTAGAGGCCTCGCCCCGGGGCGTTTTGGCCCGCCGCCTGTGCAAGAGGCCAGTGAAAATGTCGCATTTTCACTGGCGGTTGCTTGAAAACCGCCTGTGGAAATGAATTTCCACCTGGCGGTTGACATAAGCAACCGCCGGTGAAAATACCATTACCACCACCGGGCGGTTCACATAAGGAACCGCCCGGTGTAAATTCTGTTTCGGGCGGTTTCACTAGGTGAACCGCCCGGTGGTAATGTTTTTTCCGCCAACATTCATTTGAATTTTCATTTTTTGATTTGAATTGGCGCCCTCTCTGTCTCTCTCTCTCTCCCTCCTCTCTGTCCTCCTCTTTCCCTTCCTCCCTCCCTCCTCTCCCCCCTCATCTTTCTCTCGTACTACAATCAATACGACGGGCTATTTAATTATGTGATACATCAACAAAAAGTAATTATACTATACAATACTTATATACATATATACATCATGAACAATTTAATTACATCATATATTGTTTACATCAAAATTGTTTTGTGGCCACCATATGATAATAAAATTTTTATTGGTGAGAAATCTAATAATCATTTCGACTTAATTTCAGAGCGCTAATGTCCCTTAGCGCTCTGAACTCTGGCCTCGCTAAGGGGCTTTCCGGGTGAAAATATTTTCCCTCTGTAGGAATAATTTCTCTCATGATAAATGAGCAGAGATCCTCAATTATTCCGTACAGAGTGTTGTCGTCGAAGGTTTCGGACTCCGCTTCTTGATACGCCTGAAAAAGAAGTTTGTAAGCATTATATATATATTTCCATGTGTCTAAGTAATTTTGCATTGTTAACGATATAAATACAAACGTCACTATTAGTGGTACCTTATCAGGGTTCCTGATGTACCGTCCGGCCGTTCTCATGAACTCGCACGTGTAGAATCCACAGTGCAGGGAACCGATTGGTTGCTTGTGGCACTATATAAATTGCATAGAGTTATTTACTTGTAATAATATCTTATATATGTAACATGCATGATATTGATTCATAACTCTACGCATCGGCCATTTGTGAAAAAAAAATCTTATTTCCTCCCCCGCCATGGACTGGTCAAACACTCCACCTCTTAGTTTATAGAATCTCCAACATCTATGATCTCAAAAAGAATCGTTAGCAGTAATCTTAAACTCTCATCGATTAAAAGATGCATGCTATATTTTATCAGCTTACCGTTCTAGGATGCTTTGAAATTTCGCATATCTTTGAGGTGGGTAGTCGGCGGAGTCAAAGACCAGCACCCTTCCGTCCCTAGGATAAATAAAGAAGCATATCCAAAGTGGTCGCCAAAGCACGATCGAAACCGAAGTTGTTATGCATTTATATAAACCGATACTTAAGCTGATGTATGTATATGAACTCATACTTACCCAAAGTTATAAGGGGCAACTACGCATTCCCTATGTTTGTACTGGAGCAATGCATTGCCTATGTAGGTGGCGTAATGTGTCTCATGATCCTTCTCCGCATCTTTGATTCTCTTTGCTTTGTCTTTCTTTGATAACCCCTTCAATTTGTCGTTGCCATCACCAATTCGGAAGATGTGCTCATTCTCGCATATTTTTTGGGGCTTAGGTACCCAAATCCGCTTGAATTCATTCTTGCTTAGTCCGGGACCGCATACCTAACTCGTCTTTGATCATATTGCATTCTCGCAAGGCACAAGATAGAAGTCAATAAAAATAAACGGAAGTTCATGTTAGTACGAGAGGTACACTTACAATGCAAATAGCGTGACGAGCTGAACGTCGAGCCGCTTTTTAAGGTTGAACATCAACCGATGTCCTCAAAATCAACGAAAGCCGTGTCTCGCTCACTTATGAAAGCAAGCTGGTGGTATGTTTACTTGGATTGCGTTGATTCCGACTCGAGCCGCTCGCATGTACCAGTCATGAAGTCTTTTTATACCAGGGGAAGCTTTTTGGAGTCGCTCCCAACTAAGTAGAGGCCCGCCGGGGACGTATTTATCAGGGACGTTTTTTTTGGTAGTCATCCCATGATGGCCTCACTATCTTTAGTGCTCGGATCTTTGCTTCTTCTATCGCCTTCTCTTGCTCGGCTAAGTCCACGGTACTTGACTTTGAGAAAGCGCAATCCCTTCTAAAAACTTGGCGGTGCTACCTGTTTTCTTCTTCGGCTCGTATGGGGAAACCAATTTAGGAATAGAAAATTTTTCTTCTTGGTGGTTTTTTCTTGGGTCTTCTTTGGTGGCGGCGGTGGTGTCCAAGGCGATGCTTCCATGTCTTGAGGTGGTGGGGACGAAGGTGCTCACGGACCGGTGTACTTGTTTGTGGTGGAGATCCCCGCTGGTTTCGATGTTGACGGTGGGGTTCTTGAAGGATCGGCAAAGATGGGGTGATGGTGGTGCATCGGCAGCAGGGGGGTGATGGTGGTGCATCGGCAAAGGGGGTGATGGTGGTGGATCCCGTTGACGGTCGGGATCAGTGTCGACTCTCGAGTTTGTGGCAGTGGCTTCGTGGAAGATGGTGGCCGGGTCAATCGGACGCCTCTTCGAGGCCACAGGATGAAATTATTAATGGCCTGTCCGAGTGTCTCAATACCCTCGACCAGAAATTTCTAGCATGTCATCCTCGTAGCCCGGGACGACCGGCCGCACTTCTACCCCGGCAGCATTTTCCGGTATAGGTTTACCGTGGTAGTCACGCCCGGGGATCGCAAAGCCCGTGGCTATCTCCCTTGTACGTTGATGCTTCATACCATATCGTATGAGCATTTTGCAAGGTGTCGGCCCACCGATGTCATCCACGGGATAGCGGTGTGTGTTTCCCCGTAGACCCCACACTACTTGGAAAGGGAGCAGATTGAGCGGGCATTCTATGACTCATCTCCCGAGCTCCGTGCAAGGGTTGTGGCCGAACGAGCTGCATCTGTGGGCCTTGTGTGCTCATCTGGCTGAATGCATTAATCGCACTAGCTAACTTCTCGCACCAGCCTTTGGATCAGGATTTGTTAGAAAGTCCGACATCATGTTTCTGAAACTGTTTCCTTAGCCTTTTCCTCAAAGAAATGCTGCATGTCTTCCTTATATTGATCGCGTTTCTTATATATGCCCACCCACTCCTCACCAAATCCTTCTTTCCATCCCATCTTCGAGGAGACGCCTCGCACACGGCCAGATGCTCGTGGTTACCCAAACCCAATACTCGTGGATGTCTCTCTCCCTTCGTGGCTTGAGCTTCCCTTCTTTGACATCCACCGCTAGCTCCAACATCTTATCACTGGGGCTGTGATGTCTAACGGACGATTGATACCGGTAGAGGTTTGTTTTGTTCCTCTACCTCCGAGCCAATTTGCCGACCTCTCGCCAACTTGCTCGATAGCACAGAACCCCTTGTTTTTTTAGCTCCTCCTCCCTCCGCCCGCCATTTCGAATTTGTTTCTTGTAACCACCGGTGCCAAGGTGATGGTGGTATTTGTTCTTCCTTGCTAGTGCCGGGGCGCCTTCACTCTTGGCTTTGGCAACTGGGTCGTTTTTCAAGCGCCTTGAATATCTCCCACTGCGCTTGTGTGATCTTATACTTGCTCGTTGGGTCGTTCCCATGCTTGAGAAACTTGGTATTCATCTCGATCGCCATTCACGGAATGATATTGCAACCGCTTGAAAAAATACCCCTTCGCAAGTTTCTCATCCGGCCCCCGTAGGATAAACAAACCTTTCTATAAATTTGTCCCACAACTCTTTCCTTTTAGCCGCATCCACATCCTTCCACCTACCGATAGTGATGTCCAATTTATCCCTCACCAGAAAACCAATCGCATTCCGTATCTTGGCGCCCACCTCAAGAGACACTAGAGGCTCTCCTTTTGGGCCAACGCTAGGAACTATGTATGTCTTCTCTCGGCCACTTGTTTGTTCCTCGGTCACCACGTTTCCGGTCACTTTGTTTTTTCTTGATTTGGAGGTGGTTGTCTCTGGGCCAAGCTTCTCGGTGCTTCGTCATGAGGCACGTCTTCTTCGCCTTGGGGCACGTCTTCTTCTTCCGCGAGAAGTTCCCGCATTTGAGACATAACCTCCCCGGCCCATCCGTATTGAAGAGTGTAAGGATCATTATGACTATAATACTATGAAGGGAAGTGTTGGTTTTCATATTATGAGTATACCTCATCATACGGATTATAATCCCGGTCAACACTTTTTTCGTTGCCTATCTATGCTAGGGCATGGATCACTTCGCACGCCGTCATCTTCCTCTTCTTCCAACATGTCACCATGGAAATCTTCTTCTTGTCCTTCTTCCGCTAGGGGGTGACTCGCACGCTGCTTCTTCTTCTTCCGAGGATTTACAGTTCTATGCATGGCAATAACTATGTTAGTTACTTTGATAGGGTTCGACGTTATAAAAAGGCAAGGCTTCTTAATGCCGTGAGACTCACCGTGCCTCAGGGGTGTGTGAGTCTTAGTGGGTGACTCGCACGCCGCTTTGCTCTTCGCCTCGATGGTCTTTAGATGTTGGAGACGTCATCTTCTCGATAACTTCAAATATAATAGGTCATTAACATATAGTCATTACTACTGATGCATTAACACTAAGTCATTAACACTAAATAAATAACACTAAAAAGTCATTAACACAAAGTCATTAACACTAAGTAATTAACACTAAGTCATTAATACTAAGTCATTAACACTAAGTAAATAACACTAAGTCATTAACACTAGCATAATATGTAGCATAGTGATTAATAAGTCATTAACATATAGTCATTACCACCGATGCATTAACACTAAGTCATTAACATGCTAAGTCATTACCATTGTGTAATTAACACTAATTAAAGTGTTGACACTAGGTTATTAACATGTAAATTAAATAAGCTCTAAGATCATAGTGTTTATCAGTGGCTTACATAAATACTATAAGAATGCTCTAATTAAAACAAGCTCTAAGAGTGCTAAGTACATAAATACTATAAGAATGCTCTAATTAAAACAAGCTCTAATTAAACAAGCTCTAATTATAAAGTCATTAACAAAGGGCTTACGTAACCATAAAGACATAGTGATTATGACCTAAGTCAATAACACTAAGTTATTAACATAGTCATTAACATGCTAAGTGATTAACTTAATGTACGCTAATCTTCGCAGAAGTCGTTAGCAATAACTCATTAACACTAGGTCATTAGAAAATATGTACCCGTGACAAGGCGTGGAGGAGAGATCGAATCGAGGGCGACAAAGACGGATGAGAAGATGGAGGCACAACGATTCGATGCCGCCTATCGCGGTGTTGACTGTAAATTAATATTTGAACCATTAATATTTGCATTTAATACTTAAACATTTACAAAAGAATAAGAGAATAATATTAGGATTCATGCAATCATGAGCGAGGATATAATACTAAGTCACTAAACCTCGTATACTAAGTCATTAACATGCTAAGTCACTAAGTCACTAATACTAACTCATTAGGAAAACAAATAATACCACTAAGTAATTAATAGTATTATTTAAAACAAATAATATAAATTTGCTATTCAAACATTTACAAAAGAATAATATTTGGATTAATATTTCATAAAGTATAGCAGCTTGATTTTTTATATACGCATTTGCTTTTTACAATATTAATATATCAAAAACATATTACACAAATAATAAAACATATTACATAATTAATATTAACTAATTTTAATAATTAATATAAAGAATATTTGATGGTATTACTAATTTTATTAATTAAAACAAAAAAAAAAAAAAATAGGCCACTGTTGGGCTTTTGGGGCCCAACAAGGGCCCAAATTTATCGCGGGCGTGGGGGCGCGCAGGCGACCACGCCCCTGCCCTAGGCTAGGCTGGCGCCGCCGCCGCCGGCCGGCCAACAAAGGTGGCGCGCCGCCACCAAGCCGTGGCGCGAGGCCGCCGCCCACAGAGTGGCGCGCGCGGGGCCACAGCCAAGCACTCGCCACGCACCCGCAAATGGAGGTGCTCTCACCGGACGGCCGGGCCGGGCTTTGGGGAGGGACGGGCGAGCGCGGCTCCGGCGGTGGAGGCAATCCTCCGGTGCTTTCGGGGGAACCCTCGGGCGGGGGCGGGCAGATGGGGAAGGGGCGCGACGGCCCTCCGGTGGGCGGGGATGGAAATGGGGCGCGCCGGGCTGGCGCGGGCGATTCTCCGCGGTGGCGGCGGCGATTTTGGCAGCGACGGCGTCGTTTCAAAAAAATCGCGCCCACCGACTTAGAAAAATTCGGACCGACCCGGCCGGTATTTTAGAGGGCGATTTCTACTTGGGCGGGCGATATTATCAACCGCCTCAGAAATATTCAGGCGGTTGGTAATACCAACCGCCAAAGAGAGAGGCATTTTGCACAGCGGTTGGTAATACCAACCGCCCAAGAGAGAGGCATTTTCATCGGGCGGTTGGTAATACCAACCGCCTGTGGAAATCGTTTTTTTTACAAGCGGTTGGTTAAGACCACCGCCAGTGTAAATTATTTTTAGATTGCCATTTAGGTTATTTTATTTAGGATAGCTATTTAGGTTAATTGTTGTATACTATATATATGTATTAATTAGCATGTTTATTGTACTATTTTTTGTTTAGACTATTTTCTTTTAGTTTTTTTGTTGGTTATTTCTTGTAGTGTATTTTTGTATGACATTTGTTTAGCTTATTTCTTGTAGAATATTTTTAGGCTATTTCTTGTAAGGTTATTTCTTTTAGAATATTTCCTTTAAGGATATTTTTTAATTATTTATTTTAGGGTAATTATTGTAGGTTGTGGAATATTTTTTTTAGGATATAGAATATTTCTTTTACAAGTTGAAAGAAAAGGACTTAAACAATTAGAAAATAAATACCAAGAAGAGCAATTTCTTTTTAGAATATTTCTTGTTTCAGAACTTAAATAATTATAAAATAAATAGTAAAAATTAGAAAGAAAAGGACTTAAACAATTAGAAAATGAATACCAAGACAAGTCATACAAGAGTACAAATTATAAAAGATAGATTGTTCTGCCTTGACAATAACTAATTTTTAACTTAACTATATCTAGCTAGCCAGCGACTGTTCTGCCTTCTCTATCATGGCGCACCCATGGCAATGAATTTTTGGGGATGGTACGCTCAACATTCTTTATCTTCAAAGGATGATCTTCAAAGAGAGACATGTGCCCAAAATGGTTGAAGTCATCTAGGTCAATTACACCATCAACTCCTAAACCTTGTTGCTTTCCAGGAAGAACTATATGCTTGGTCTTGTCGCTACTTTTCTTTTCTTCTTTACAAAGGATCTGTTCGGCATAGAAGACCTGTGCAGCACGAATACCAAGGATCCAGGGATCATCCTTGTAGCCTATTTTACTTAGATCAAGAACTCTTAGGCCATAGTTATTCACTGTGACATGTTTGTCATCAACCCATTGGCATCGAAACACGGGTGTCTTAAATGAATCATAGTCTAGTTCCCATATCTCCTCAATGAAGCCATAGTATGTAGCGTTTTCATTTGAATCATCTATGGCCTCGCAACGAACACCACATTTTTGCGTCATGCTCTTTTTTGTCCCTAGAAGTGGTACAAAACGTGAAGCCACCGATGTCATAGGTCCGCCATGATGTTACCTCGCCGAGATGGTCCAAATTTGCCAACCTCTTGATTGTTTGTTGCTCAATTGTTTCTCCATTTGGAATATTACGCTCCATTAGCCATGAAGTGAATCGACGCTTGTGTTCCTTTGATAACCATTCCTCTGCTTGCCCGGGGTTTTGATCGCTTAGCTCTTCTATGTGTTGTGTGATCGAGGATCCATTATCGAGAGCCGATGCATGATGCTATGATGCGCCTCGAGGACTACATTATAGTCTAATGGGATGAATGATTTTCGGCCCATCCTCCCACACCCATGTAGTCTGCCCTCATGTCGGGACAAAGGCAAACCTATTGCAATCTGGTCTTTTTAGAAAATTATTACAGAATGGACCTCCGGAATCAATGGCCTCTTCGGTAGTGTATCCCTCTATCATGGAGGCCTCAGGACGAGCACGAGTGGATACATACCCATTCAGTATTGACATGAAACGTTCATACGTCCACATCTCATGCAGATACATGGGACCCAAAGCCTGTATTTGTGGCACCAAATGCACGATAAGGTGTACCATTATATCAAAGAAAGATGGTGGAAAACACATCTCAAGCGCGGATCTTTGTCTCAACCGCGAATTCCTGAAGAGAATCCAATTGCTCTCGGTCAATTACCTTCCTCGAGATATCTCATTAAAAAAAGTAGCATAACCGTGTGATTGCCATCTTTAAGAATATGGGGCTTATTGCCCTAATGGCAATAGGGAGAAAGGTTGTCAACATCATATGACAATCATGTGAGTTATAGTTGGTTATTGTAAGATCCTTCATTGACACAATGCTCTTAATGTTAGAGCAAAATCCATTTGGAACTTTCAATTTCTTCAACCAAACACACATCGCATGTTTCTCATCCGTAGTGAGGTTATAGCTTCTTTGCCGGGAGGTAGTACTTTCCATTATCTAGCAAGACTGGATGAAGTTCTGGTTTTATCTTCAAATTGACCAGTCCCGACGTGAACTCAGTCCTTCCTTTGTCTTACCCTTTATATCTAGCAACGTACCAATTATGCTTTCAAACACATTCTTCAGAATGTGCATACCATCCACCGCGTGCCGTATGTCAAGCTCTTTCCAATATGGCAAATACTTGAAGAAAATTGACATCTTCTTAAATGTAGCTCCGTGGAGTTGGCTTCACAACCTTTCTTGCTTTTCCATCTTTAGTCTTCTTGCCAAATACAAACTTGATGTTCTTAACTATCTCATACACTCTTTGACCTTTACTATTACCTGATGGAGCAGTGGACTTTATTTCGTCGTGATTGTCAAAGTATCTATCCATCTTTCGCAAGCGGTACCTATGTCCTCTCGATAAGAAACGCCTGTGTCTCATGTATACTATCTTGTTGGAGGCACTGAGAGACACATAAAAAGTTTCATCCAAACATACTACACAACCGACCTTACCCTTGAACTGTCCTGACAATACAAATAGACCTGGGTAATCGTTGATCGTAACAAAAATAATTGCTCTTAGTGTGAATGACTCTTTCCGGTATTCGTCCAACATGGCGACACCTGTATCCCACAATATTCTCATTTCCTCCATTAATGGCTCCAAAAATACATCCATATCAACACCAGGTTGTGTAGGTCCAGAAATAAGAATGGTCAGCAAAAGGTATTTGCGCTTCTGTAACAAGTGTGGAGGGAGGTTGTAGATAGTGAGGAGCACCGGCCATGTGCTATGCGTGCTGCTCTTTTCGGCGAAGGGATTCATTCCGTCAGTGCATAGTGCGAACCGAACATTTCTTGTTTCCTTAGCAAACTCTGGGTGGTCAGCATTAAATTTTTGCCACTGCGTCCCATCGGCTGGATGTCGAAGCTTTCCATCTACTTTATGCTTCTCAGAAGCATGCCAGGTCATAAGCTCTGCATCCTCAGGGTTTGCAAACAAACACCGCAGACGATCAACCACTGGAAGATACCACATCACCAAAGCTGGAACCTTTCTCTGGGCATAATAGTCTTCTTCTTCATTTTCTTTGTTGGAGAGTTTTGAACTCTGTTGGGTCTTCTTTCTCTTCTTCCCTTTGGAAACAGAAGTTGCATTCTCCTCTTGTAGATAGTCTTTTTTTGTCTTGTACCGACTTGCACTACAATTTGGACATTTGTCCAAGTCTTTGTAATCACCTCGATATAAGATACAGTGGTTTCTCGCATGCGTGATTTTTCGGACACCCATAGTAAGCGGACCGATTAGCTTCTTTGCATAGTAAGTGTTAGCGGGGACTTTGTTCTCCTTTGGAAGCATATCTCTAAGAGTACTCAATAATGCATCGAAGCCGGCATCGACCATCCGTACCTAGCCTTCAACATCAACAACTTAAGCACGCACCGTAGTGTCGTGAACTCTTTGGTGCAACCCTTACTCTCATCGCACAAGGGCTCTCTGGCTGCTGCCGCTCTAAGGCCTCCATCCCTTTCATGAAAAACATTGATGGATCCGTATGACGACGCAATAGTGCAGCCATCAATTCTGCGTCTTCATCCTCCACCTGATTCCGGTTGGCATCGGTTCCTCCAACATTTGCATCATCATGAACATCGGGCACAACATGTTCGCTCTCTTGGGGACAATGGTGTTCTGTCTCGTGTCCGAACTGGCATACATCGTCAACAAGCATATCTGGACCATTGCCACCTAGATTCACAGGGTCTTCAGCTATATACGTTGCAGAGCTACCCTCTCCATGCTTTGTCCAAATCAAGTAATCATTCATAAATCCTCGGCAGACCAGATGAGCCATGATTGCACTTGTGTCTTCAAAAACAACAAGATTTCTGCAATCGGCGCAAGGACAACATATGTGCTTCGTTCGTGTTGTTCGAAAGCATGATTTTTACAAGATCGATAAACCTACGGACCTCAAGTACGTAGGATGGATCTACTCTGTCTAAGTTATACATCCAGAATGCTCTGTCCATTGTTACCTGTTATAGAGTTTAACAGATTTAAATAATGTAATCACTAAAAAGAAGATATTAATATTCTGTGATAATTATTAACAAACCTTACGATGATCAGCAAACGCCTTCAATGGATTATAGATGAAAATAACTCCTCCCTTATATATTTCTTAAATAACACACGCCCTGGGCTAAATCACATACAGTTAAAACAACTAGTTAAAAAAAATTCGCCTCTTAAAAAAAAATATATAAAGCAATAGTAAATAATTTAACAAGACAAAGCTTAATAATTAAACATCAATATGACAAATAAAAGAAGACTAACCACTAAATGAACATCAATATGAACTAAATGAACTAAACATAGTAAATTAAAGCATCATTTTATTATATGAAATCCTAAAAAATAAGAAGGACTACATAATGAAACCCTAATCAAAGTGTAACCACTGCTTAATTTAACAAAACAAAACTTAACAATTAAAGAGAAACTAATTTTCAAACATCAATATGGCAAATAAACTAGTACTTAAATAAAACTAAACACAACTAAATAAACTAAACATAGTAAATGAAACCATCATTTCAAGCATCAATATACACATAAACTAATAATTAAATAAGAGTAAACATAACTACATGAACTAAACATAATAATTTAAAAAATTAATTTATTAGATGGAACCATACAAACTAAAGGAAGACTATATAATAAAACCCTAATCAAAGCCTCACCACTACTAGATTTAAAAAAAACAAAACTATAAATTATATTAAACATAATATAACTACATAATTAAACAAAAACTAATTACAAGCATCAATATAACACATAAACTAATAATTAAATAAGAAACTAAATTTTAATGAAACCATAATTAAAGGATCACCACAAAAAATATCACTAATAGCTAATTAAACTTCACATAACTAATTATTAAAATAAAGGGAACCCTAGAAAAATAGTGACTAGAATTATTGAGAAAAAACAAAAACCTAGCTACTCTTCTCTCTCTCACATGGGGTGAAACCCTAGATCTCAAAATTGGGTGGGATTGAGCAAGAATGGAGAAAATGAGGCAAGAAACACATAAACTAACCTTTTTTAGTCACCTCCTCCGAAGAAATCAAGAGCAAAACCTCTCCCCCTTGTATTTAGTGAAAACGGACCTCCAAAGCTTCTCCATGGAAGAACTTTTCGAGCTGCAGTAGCTTGTTGGACTGTGGTGGGGAGGAAGAAGGGGGGTATATATAGGAGAAGATCACCACAAAGCGGTTGACATAAGGAAACCGCCTGTGAAAAATGATGCTCATTTTCACCGGGCGGTTTACATAAGGAAACCGCCAAAGTGAAAATGTTCATTATCATCGGCGGTTCCTTAAGTCAACCGCCCGTGAAAATGGGGCCATTTACACAAGGCGGTTTACTTAAGGAACCGCCGGTGCTAGCCCTTTTCCACCGGGCGGTTCTTAAGTGGGGCCCGCTTGCCTATTTTCAGAGGCGTCTCTAAGCTAAAACCGCCAAGTGAAAAAAAATTCCTACCGTCAACACAAATACTTTCTGTACTAGTGCGAGCTTGCTCAAGAAACTTGGCCTTGACCGGGTGATACTAGAAGTCGACAACCAGGCCCTAGCAAACCATGAAGAACCTGGCAGCGGTGAGATCTTCTATCGGAGGTCTCTGCTTTGACATCATGGAGCTTGGCAGTAGTTTTTCTGATTTTCGTGTTATTTGGGTTAGTAGGGAAGCTAATTCGGTGGCCCATGTTTGTGCCGCTACGGTATCGACCACCGAACGCTTCTTTTTTTGGATTGATTTTATTCCGGATTAGCTAGTTCATCTAGCAGCCAACGACTGTAATACTGCTATGATTTAATGAAAGCTCTATGATTGCCTCAAAAAAAATTCACAATATTACCATACTTATCTACGTGACTATGTTTGTGATATATTGTGTTATTTCGTTGCTGTTATATAAATTTATGTTGCATAATGGATTGAAGAGTTTTTCTAGTGAAATGACGCCAACTTTTTCTTAAAAAATGAATTTGTTCAAATTGACCTGATATTCCTGAAATCCTCGAGATATCGTATTTGTCATTGCATCCATCATAGCTGATTTCAACTACAAAAAATTACGGGGTTATCTTGTATTAGTATTCTACAACAATGCTTGATGATTTACATTAAGATTAGGGTTTATTTTGTAAGTAAAAATGTGGAATGTAATTTAGATATAAATATTTTGGGTGTTAGTTTATAGTATTTTTTTATTGTTTTAAATCTCCAACTAAGACGTTTAGTTTTGTGGATGACCTCTAAAATAGCTAATAGTGAAGCTCAATTATGCTATATATAGAGGACTATAGAGACTAAGTTGTACATAAACACAAATAGCTCCTTTTTGCCACAAACAGCTATAACAGGCTATGTAGCAATAGCTATAGTCAGAGATTTAAAATCTTAGTATTTTTAGAACATATACGATAGCGGCTAGTATTGATGACAACTAGAGTAAGAACCAATTTGGATCCGAAAGTCCTAAAACAGTTAGAGCATTTCCAAGATCTCTACAGTTGATAGGATTATTATCATTTGTAGTGATTATTATGAGAATAAACGTGGAGGCTTCAATAAAAAGTCTCTGGTTAGCAACAGGCTAAATTTGAGAGTCAGAGCATCATCGGCGTTTTGGTTATTATTTGGGCTGCGTAGAGATGGACGACCATTTTTTTGTTACCCCATGATACAGCGAGTGAATTTTCTATCCAGAGAACTGTTTCTTAAGAAATAAAATAAAATAAAATAAAATAATAGTATTTATTTAATATTAAACGAATAAACAAAAACGTTATGAGAGAAAGTTGAGATGGGCCGGCAGCACTACAGTTTAACTCTGGCCCAGCCCGTTTAACTCCAGTAGTCAGACAGTAGTAACGGTCGGACAGAGAGCACCTAGGTTTTGCTTCGATTAAAAGCTTGTCAGCGACGAGCTTTCCTCACTCTCACCAACCGCGCCGACGGCAGAAGCAGCAGCAGCAGCGGCCCATGGGGAACATCAGATCGAAGCCGCATCAGGTCCCCGTCCTCCCAGATGAGATGCTGGAGGACATCTTCCACCGCCTCGACGACGCGGCCGACCTCGCCCGGGCCTCCGCTGCCTGCAAAACCCATCGCCGAGTCGTCTGCAACCGCCGGTTCCTCCGCAGGTACCGGTTCCTCCACCCTCCGGCCGTCCTCGGATTCCTGGCGTCCACGAGGGAGTGGAACGGAGGATTCCACCCCGCCGAGGCGCCGCACAAGTCTGCCCTCGCCGGTGCCTCCCTCGCGCTGGCGGCGGACTTCACCTTCTCCTTCCTTCCGATGGATCCCAACGCCAACAGCAGCGGCGACAGAAGCTGGTGCATTTGTGACGCCCGCGACGGCCGTGTCCTGCTCTCCCGGCGCAGCGCCGACGACGGCACCACCTTCCTGGAGCTCGTGATCTGCGACCCCCTTTACCGACAGTACATCCAGATCCCGCCTATACCCGAAGACCTGTGGGCCAAGCGCTACAGTACCGAAATGGAATCCGAGCCCTTCCTCCTGCCAGCTCGCGAGGAGGAAGATGAGTCCCTGTTCCAAGTGGTCTACAACTGGGTGTCCCTATATAAAATCATCACCTTCCTCTACAATTCGAAGACAGGAATATGGTCTCTGGCTACTTCCTTCAACTTCTTACCTGAGAGACTGATTGCTAATCCCATGAATTTTGTGCGCCACTATGTTGGCAGCTGCTTCTACTGGGTGGATCACAGTTCGTCGAATTATATGCTTGTGCTTGACCCGCTTGAAATGGCATTCTCCATCGCTGGCCTCCCTTATGGGATAGGGGATAATTTGCAAGGGCTGGCCGTTGTGGATGCAGGGGTGAACAGGCTCGGCATCATAGTTATTCGCTATGTCGGCAATTTAGATCTTCATTCTAGGACTTGGCAAAATAGAACAGAGGAGTGGCAACATGACAAGCATCACACCATGCCTCATGGCTACAAAGAGTGCCGCATTATTGGCGCAGCCAAGGGTTGCTTGGTACTTGAAGACCGCAGCGTGGAAATGATACAGTATCTCATAATGGACCCAAAAACATTTCTGGTTGAGAGGTTCTGCAAGAGCAACCTGGTGTACGCAGTTGATCGTGCTCTCCCATATGCAAGATACCCACACCATCCTTGTCAGCACCGAGTATATGAAACAATGGTAAGGACCTTCCTTAGCTTGTCTCACTCATGACTCATCGATCATTGGAAATTAGCAAGATTTTTTTATCGGTTTGATCGTTCATCTTACTTGCTCTCACATATACTGAAGTTACACATTTGGAGGATCCAAATTATATATATCACGTTCGTCATTATCAAATGTATGAATGGGCGGTTCTAAAAAAATGTATGCATGGGTGGGCGTATGCAGAGTTTATTACTATATATATATAAGAATTTGTGTTCTCTAATATATATTTGTGGTGTTTACTATCCATACAGTATAGTACATGTTTTTTGAAAACGCTGGGGTGCGGCTAGTTCCAGTACAAGATTACTTCATTGTGAACAGGCATATTCATGTACATTTTCAAAATATAGTTGAAAGCCAGCCATAAAATGTTTGATAAATGCATCGGTCCTTTACAATTACAACTATTTGTCATTTTTTTCCTGCAATTTATAGGCTACCTACCATTTGTTTGAGTCCTAAAGCAAACAAAATTTTCTATCATCAGCAAATCAAATTATCCATGTTCACAAAAATAATGCAAGTTCTCCTTTTCCAAGTCCAAATAAATTTGTTTGATAGGTAGGGTCACATATGGTTATTTCTTCTAGCTGGGACCATTTGGACACACTTCAATACGGTCCACTTTGATATAACTCATCTTGATGATTCTTATGATGTAATCTTTGGTTTTCAGCACGTACTCGTCAAACTGGCCACTATTAAGGTGACAGGAGCAAAAATGTCAGCTAGTGGCACCACCTTGTTTGATGGCTGAAGAACATATATCATCATCCATGCAATATCTTCTCGCAAACATCTCACTTTGAGGGCCGAAGAATATTGCACAATATACCTGCTGCTACTGGCAGTTGATGATATGTATCTGTTGTTTGATCACCTGTGTCTGTAGTCATGTTACTCCTTTTATGTAATTTGGAACTGGTCCTTATGCTGGTGGGGGCATCCAAGACCACCTCACACTCAGAGCTACACTTAAACCGTACACATGCTTTGTGGTTTGTCCAATTAATGGTGGGGCTACAATGGTAGGAAACTGAATAATATGATACTTTTCCTATCTTTAATAATCTTCTATCATGAATTTCGAATGTTTGGGATGCTTGCTTGCTTGCTTTGTGATACAGCCTTTGGTGATACATCCTTCTCCAGTTGCTGTTGTGCAATGTACGTAGAACTTCGAAATTCATTGGTGTGAGCAAGAGCAAACATACCTGGAATTAACCTGATTTTTGCTCAGCATTATTCAGATCATCACCCATTGACTTCAATTGTTGTGTATGCATGGTCGAAAATTCTAATTACATATAATTGTAAGTGTCAAATGTATGCCATGTCAATTTATTTCATCAAAGTTCAATATCTCAGGATTGTGGACTGAGTTAAAAAAAATCACTTCTGGTGCTGATGTTGAGTCTAAAATTGGCAAGTTTGGAATGAAGCTCAGATTGGACCAGCGTGGGAACACACAGAATTAAAGGTGCGTGGTAGGCTTGATGAACCGGTTTTTATTATTTTGTTTACTTATTTAATTTTCACATGAAAGTTGATCAGCAACAATTACAGAATTTATGTGCTTATATTGTATCTTAAGCTATTTAAATCCATGCCAAGTTTAATTATATTTATGCAGGCACCGAATTAAAAAATCTTTTGAAAATGAATACGGTTTCAAAGAATAATCAGCATAAAATGTCAATAAATCAGGTGCGCCACTATCACACAACACTTCCATATTTCTTAATTTTAGTCTAAAAGTAGTGCACATATGAATTAGACGTTTATTGTGGCCTCATTACATGGTGATGTTTATTTGACCACCAGTTAGATGATCTGTGAGGTTGTTTAAATCAAATCGATGAATGTGTTTCTATATTCCTCACATACATATATAACTACGACAACCTTTTATGTCCTCTGGCTAGCTGTAGTCATTACACCAGAGCCCATAAAAAGATAAAACCCAACATACATAAATCCAATATTACCGGTTCATAAAAAATTCATTATTGCTGGTTCATAAAAAAATTAAATCACTAAAACAAGTTTTAGAAGAACTAAAACTAAAATAGTCAATTTTTCAATCCTCATCACCATGATCGCACATACCTGCACTCTATGCATGAGATAGTTTAAGGTATGTACAATGATTTGGTTTTGCTCCCATAACAAGTCGGGAATTGATGTCACTACCTAGGTATTTTCTGTACCATCACTACCAATAGCACTATCGTCAAGTCGGACCTAGCTGCTCTACCCCTAGGCCCGTACACGTCCACAATTTGCATAACCATGTCCTTAGGGTAGGGTTCGTAAGTGTTGTGTGGGCCCCTGCACGAACCATTGAATTGAATGAATATAATGGGCTCCATGCGGTGTAGGTGCACACTCCATGGGACACTTCTCTAACATTAGTTTGATGGCTAAAGAGAATGTCACGAGATATTTGCTTCTTGTGGCGGTGATGATTTGTACTTATAGTTTGATCGCATGCGTTTGTAGTTTGCTCCACTATGTTGTAATATGCGTGGAACTGCTCAAAATATTCTCAAAGTGGGCCTTTTGGAACCCCCATATCTACTTTTAAACTGTAACCAAGGAGATTTGTCTAGTGGTGGCTGCAATAGGAGGAAAGTAAATGCAGTATTTAAGTTTCCCTATCTCCAATAAGCTCCTACTCCCTCCGTCCTGAAATATACGTTATCGAAGCATTCACAATTTGTACCAAATTGAGGGTTATATATGACATTTAGTTTACCCCATAATCTGTTCTAAAATTCATAGATAACTTTTATTTTAAGACAGGGAGAATATCATTGTGTTGCCAGAAAAATGCTTATCATGAATTTTTAGTACAGAAGTTTGATAGGTGAAACGGCCTTCTCAGTGCAGGTGCAATGTGGACAATGGAACTTCATTTCACTGGTGTGCAGGAGCAGATATTGACTTCGACATCAGCAGGTAAGCATGGCCATGTATATGGCTAGTTCCATTCTACATTTGGCGACACCCACTGGCGGACGCAGTACATGGACATGGGTGTACAGATGTACACCCAATAATTTTGAGAAAAAAATTAAAGGTACTATGCATATATACATGTATTATACTTATAAGTAGACCAGTATATTTGATCCAAGTAAGAGTAAAAAGCCCACGTTTCTTGCCTTCTCCCGTCCACCATCCAGCTGGGGCGGCCTGCCAGCCCAAGAAGCAAACTCATGGATGTAACCAACCAACATGGAGCGATGCCGCCTCTGCTCGTCCGTGACGGCGCCTTCAGCGCTCGCCCTTGACTGCCGTATCTGCCCCCAAGCCGGTCGTAACCATACGCAGACGCAGACGCAGCGGCAACAGTGAAATGTTTTGCTGAGCTTTCAGTTTTGCTTGTTAAAACAAATAAGCATATCTTACATACATGTGTCTACAAGTTCTGAAATTAGAGCTATTGCAACCGGTTGCAACTCCAAGTGTTGAAAGAGCATTTTCAGTGATGAACTTCATAAAGAACAAGCTAAGAAATAGCATAGAGGGATCGGTACTTGAATGATTGCTTAGTTACATTCATTGAGAAGCATTTTTTTTCTACGTGCTGCTGATAAAGATATCATCTCTAGATTCTAAAAGCGGTCTCGTCGAATAAATTTTGAGACTTCACAAATACTGTATGTATTAATTAATTGTACTAATGTACTGTACTGTTTGCTTTGAATTGAGGCTGACATTTAGCTTTATATATGCCACAATGGTTTAGTTCTGTACGTGTATCTATGTAGTATGTACACCCAATTTTCAATTCCTGGGTCCGCCACTGGCGACACCACGTGGATCACCAAACCAATCGACATGGGCTTTAGTCGTTGAGTCCCCCCTAGGCTGTCATGGAGCCGCTGCCCGATCAGGCTAAGCTCTAGACAAAGGTACGTAGTTGATCATAGCTGCCAACAAGAGCGCAATGGTGGTAAGGTCGGTGCACGGCAGATCGTTGAGTTGCTAGACCGAGCGAGTGGAGATGAGCTAGTGCTGAATTCCTCAAGGTATATATTTCTCACCATATCTCGTTTGTTAAATACAGTAATACAATTATCTTTATCACAACTATCCGGTGACCACGAATGTGATGTTGAATTAGAGTATAGAAGATGAATAATTCTATGTTAGCATAGGCCAGATTGTAATCACAAATTCGTGTTTGTGTAGTACATGCTCATGTGCTCATCTTTACTTCTCTATGTCACTAACTCATGACTCAGGGTGACGGATTGATAAGTGGAAAAGTCAAATCTTTTCTCCCTTTTATTTCTCCAATCATCATTCTATATTGTAGTAAAATGGTTTTAGTCGCCTCCATTCTTATTATTTTTACAACTAAGGAAATAATCTCCAACAATGTGCAAACAAATAATAATATTCCCAAATCCTGGTGTTTGAACCTTTCCAAAAAATCTGTCGGTAAAGATTATCCACCAATAATACTTTTTTTGTTTAAAAAACCTGAATTGTTGACACCTCATCCGTCTGGGCTACAACGTTGTAATTCTGAGAACATAGCCGTCGACTGCTCCATCTGAAAATATGAACCAATGCCTGGAGCAAAGGGACTCACTTTGAGGATATTTTGATTATATTGAAATTTATATCTTGAGACGAAACATGAAACAAAACAAGTTTTTGGTTAGCTATATTGTTTGGTTGCGCCAAATATGAAGCAGATAGGTTAAAAATTGTAAACAGGATTAACAGGGTTTCCACTTGACAAAATGTGCCAAAAGACACAATGACTGTTTTTCTTTTGCAAGAAAGGTTGAGCTTTATTAATCTAGAAAGGTTACATACTTGCCACTAATCTTTCTTACAGTAAAATTAGGTATGTCACAGCCACACAGCCGAGACAACAAAATTTTACAAGCATACTTTGCTAGAAGACCATCAACCCTATTGTGTTCTCTCTATTTGAAAGCGAACTCAGTCCCCTGAAGCTCATCCACGAGAGCTTGTGTTTCCTTAAATACAGTTACAACATTAATAAACAATATAGATGCCCAACTGATATAATGCAGCTCGATGGATATTCAGTTGTCTATCGAAGAAAAAGGAAGGTTCTTACGATCTCATACAGTTGGCAGCGAAAACGGTGGCGGATAGCTTGTGTAGATAAAATTTGGGCGACTATCATATTCCAACACACACAGCTTCTCAACTAGCAATGTCTTGGGCTCCAAGGTGAAATAATGTGCTTTTGGTTTCTTCTCACAACTACCAATACAGAGCTTCTTAAGCTGCTTTGCTAGAATCCCACGCAAACAGCTGCGCGGAAAACAATTCACGAGGTGGCTTATCCAGTAAAGCAAAAAGTCACATAACCTTGTGCTGAAACAAAGGGGTAGGGGTAACAGGCGTTGTCTTCGGAGGGAGGGATGGGCGACCCGGGCCCCGAACCCGAGCTCCCCACAGGCGAAACAGCACCCACCCCTACGATCGCACCGATCCATCCACAGCAACCAAATCCACCAACTCCAACAGCAGATCTGCATCCGTCTCGGCCTGATCTACGCTCTGAGGGGTCGCTCGTCACTTCTCCGCCCAGATCGAAGGAGATCCCAGGAATCCAAGAAGGGGTGAACGGTGCCTCCAAAATGGATGCGCCCGAGGCGATTCAAACGGAGGAAGCCTTCATGGAGCAGGTCAGGATTGAAGGAGGAAGCACAGGGATTCTTGCCGATCTGGCAAAAGATATTGAGCTTTTACTTCCAAATCAAATGCCGGCCATGGAAGCAGCACAGGAGGTAGCTGGAGCAGCGTTAAGAGGAGAGCGTCGGTCTCTGGATCCAAAAGACCAAGACAACGGCTCCCCTTCTAGCCAGCTGCTCAGTCAAAGTAACATTCAAGCATCGCATCCGGAGCGGACTAGAGGAGCAAATCAAGTACCACCAACGGATTCAGCGCAGGAGGTAGCTGGAACAGAGTTAAAAGGGGAGCGTCAGCCTCAACATTCAAACGAGCATGATAATGGATTTATGGCTCGCCAGCCAAAAGGCATCGACGAATGCCCTGCATCTCAAGCACCGGATCCGGACCAGAACAGAGTAGCAGTGCAAACCAACACACAAAATTCTCCAAATCATGGCTCCGACATCAATGAGAGGCTCTCCAGAGCGCAGAAAGAGAAATGGGTGGCCGAGCAGTCAAGCCAGTCACCACCTCTGCCGGGGAACGCCGAAGCCAAGGTCAAGTCGCCATCTTATCTGCTACGACATGACGAACGAGGAAGTAGCTGGGAATCAGGAAGCCCTTCATGGCGGATGCAGCACATGCAGTAGAGAGCCGTCAGTGGTGAGGCATGGAGGGAGGTTAAAGCACCCTACTGGTGGAGAAGAGAACAACAAAGGTCGTTGGCCAGAGTGCAGCAGCGCACGGATCCATCCAAAGGAACCAAGCTTTTCAAACAACATGCCTATGGTAAATGTTTCAACTGTTTTGCTTCGGACCATCAGGTTCGTCATTGCCATTCATCTACCCATTGCTGGCGCTGCAGAGGAAGGGATCACCATGCAAACAAGTGCAAAGCCCGTCTACCTGAACTCGTCTATAAACAGCAGAAGCCCCCCAAGCTCGGCCTCTAACAACGACTGCATCTATCCACTACACCACAGAGAGGGCAACCAGAGAAGGAAGTCGCTCATACCTGGAAGTGGCTCGGGGCAATCAGGCTCTGGCAACCATGGCAATCTACCCGGGGGATCCGCGGGTTTGACCAGAATCCGACTCCGTCCTCGTCTCCGCCACAAGCGACATCAGGAGGCGCCGGGATGCGCTCGTGACCAGGGCGGCGGTATGCTGGCTGCAAGGCTACGACCATTATTCTGAAACTTACCATGTTGCTGATGCTCTCAGGTCCAAGCTTCATATGGATTTTCAGGATTTCCAGGTGGTCAAACATTATCCAGAGCAGTACCTGGTGATTTTGTCCAATGATCGCCTCAGACAGAGAGTTACTCGTCAACACAGCATTGAGGATGGAGGAAGGATCTTCAACTTTGCCAATTGGAGTGAAGTCATGGAGGCAGAGGATATCAAGTTGGAGTACAGGGTCAACGTACGCATTGAGGGGATTCCTCTGCATGCTTGGGGGCAAGACGTGGCGGCCATGATCCTGGGTCGCTCCTGTGCTATTCACTATGTGAAAGAACACACACGCCGTCGAGAGAGGACAAGAACATATGACGTGTGGGCATGGCGTGCAGATCCCTCCAAGATTCCAAGGAGGGTGTGGCTCACCATCACCGATCCAGATGCTCCTCTTGTGCAGGTTCATCATGACGAGCCAACTGGACTCAAACATGCACTGAAGTACAAGGTGTTCCCTCACTTGGCGGTGGTGGATGACCTTTCCTTCCTCTCTGACGACGGAGGCCATGGGGGGCCACCAAACCGCAAGCGTCGCCGAAATTTCATATGGAGGTATGGGGAGCCTGACTCGCTTGGGGAGGACCTTTGTCGCAGGGGTCGGGATGGCCATGGAAGAGGTGACCACCGCAGGCGGGACGATTGTGAACATGATGATCGCCCTGGGGTTCAGCATAGGAGGCACAGGAGTGCTTCAGCATGGGGGCGGGACATCAGATACCACAATGGAGCGGCAGACTACCATAGCAGTAACATCCGCAACTTCAATCCTTGCATGGGGGATCTTACCGCTCCAGGAACCTTCAGTGGGAGCCCAAGAAGAAGATAATCAACAACAAGGTTGCTCGTGCACCGCCAGTTCAGAGTACGACTGCAAAACGTGTCTCTTTTGCTGATCCAATTGCCACTGTACTGGGGGACACTGCTGTAGTGGCAAGGGCTGAGGGAGTGAAGGGCAAACACATCACCAACAATACGAGGACAATGAATGAGGCTGCATCAGGTGCGGAGGCTGAGAAACAACTGAGGGTTTCACCAGGTAGCAACACTGCAACGTTGTCTGTAAGTCCTAATAACAGATCTCCAGTAGAGAGTGTTTCGCCTCAGTTGTCTAGAACGTTACAGCATGTAATTTCTGCTACTGCAATAGTCACAGATGCACCTAGCCCGAGCACTACCTTTAGTTTAAATTTTGCATCTGAAACCAGGCAGTTGGAGCCGCTAGACCAAAACATTCAAAATCTAGAATGCGAGCAAACTGAAATGGCTCCACAACACACAGACCCAGATGGAACAAACGATAACACACATTCTGCCCTTCTGACACAATCGCCACAAATAGAGCAAGAGCAGCCTATTCCAACACAAACTCAGGATATTTACCACACACCAGATTCCAGTAGTGATCCGGTTGACCCCATAGACAATTTCTTGCGATCTGTCACTACACTGTTGGAACAACCTCTCCTTCCAAACCCTGTGCCATCACAGAATGTTGAGGCCCAAATGATAATTGAAGAAGTAGCTCCAGATCCTATTCAAAGGAAAAGTAGTCGTCTAGCCTCTAAAGCGAGTTCCAGAATGGGCAAAGGTTATATGGAAATAGCCCAGGAGTTACTTGTTAAAAAGTTAGGTGAACTGTCTTCGCATAAATCAGACAGCTCTGTGCTTAATGTGGATCATTTTTCGCAGCATCTGGACAAGCCTATCAGCAAGATGGAGATGGAAGCCCTCCAGGACCTGGTGGATCATGGAACCAAGCTGGAGAAGGGAAGCGGCAAGGTCCCAGCTGCTGCAAAGAAGATGGGAGCGGCCTAACAAGGAAGGCCGAAAGGGCAGTAGGGCGTGTGTCCCCAATGACAGCCCTGCTTGCCGCTCAAAATGCATGTAGAATTACTGTGCACAGCAAGAGCTCGAAAGTATGGAGGCGAACAAAGTTTAGTGATTGGAAACTACAGTCGGCCATACTCCAGACCATTCTGCTTGAACTGGAAAAGGCACAAGAAAGAAGGGCACTTACAGACGACGAAATAGATTTCAAAAAATTCCTTAAGGCAAGATCGGTAGGGATGGCAGCTGTCCAGAAGGCAAGGGCCAGACAACACTCTAGACTTACTTGGATTAGGGAGGGTGACTCTAATACTCGTCTCTTTCAAATTTATGCAAACTCAAGGAGAAAAAAATGTTTATCAATTCATTAAAGACCAGGGATGGAGTTGCAACCACTCAACAGGATAAGATCAAAGTGGCGGTGGACTACTTTAGCAAAGCTGTGGGGACTAGTATGTCAAGATCAAGAAGGATAAACTGGAATGCCTTAGGGTATACGCCATTCAACCTGGAGGAGCTGGACTCGCCATTTACAATGGACGAACTGTATGGAATTGTCAAAGCTCTACCAAATGAAAAGGCACCAGATCCGGATGGATTCATTGGTATTTTCTACAAAAAAATGCTAGGAAATCATTAAGTGGGACCTTTTTGAGGCGGTGATGGGGTTCTATAACCACAAAACATCCAAGATGCAGTTGGTCAATGAGGCAAATATAGTGCTCTTACCCAAAAAACAAGAAGCAACCGAAATCTCGGACTATAGGCCGATCAGCCTAATTAATAGCCTCACTAAAATCATAATTAAGATCCTGGCAACTAGGTTAGCCCCTCGATTGAATGATTCGGTATCTCAGGCACAAAATGCGTTCATTAAGAAAAGGTGCATTCATGATAATTTTCTGTATGTTCAGAGGGTGATACAATGCTTACACAGAAAAAAGCAACCGGCCCTATTCATCAAATTGGATATATCAAAGGCCTTCGACTCTATAGGATGGCAATATTTATTGGAAGTCATGACGGCTCTAGGTTTCAGTCTCAAGTGGAGGAACTGGATATCCTCCATCCTAGGATCATCTTCATCGAGAATTTTGATCAATGGAAGGCCAAGCCAAAACATAAAGCATGCAAAGGGGCTGAGACAGGGAGACCCATTGTCGCCAATGCTCTTCATTCTCGCGATTGACCCGCTGCAAAGAATTATATCCCAAGCGGCCCAAAGCGGACTGCTGCAACCGATTCTCCCAAAGCAGGCAAAACTAAGGTGTTCGTTGTACGCTGATGACGCAGCTCTGTTTGCACACCCAACAGCGATAGAAATGGCCAGGCTGCAGAAAATTCTAACTATCTTTGGGGAGTGTTCTAGACTTCAGGTAAATATGTCAAAGACCGAAATTTTTCCCATCCGGTTGCATGCAAGTATGATACAAACAATCGTGCAAAATTTCCCAGGAAAGATCAGTTCCTTCCCTGGGAGATATCTAGGGCTCCCGCTGCATCTCGGGAAATTACGGAAGCTTGAAGTACAACCTTTAATAGACAAGATTGGAGCACGACTACCTGGGTGGAAAGGAAAGTTTCTATCGTCCTCAGGAAGAGAGACTTTGGTCAAAACAGTTTTGTCAAGCGTGCCAATATACCATCTAACAGTCTTCCAGGCACAAAAATGGCTCATAAAGAAGATTGACCAGATTAGGAGAAGTTTCCTTTGGAGGGGAGAAACACCAGACAAGGTCAGTGGAGGTCATTCTTTAGTTAATTGGCCAACTACTTGTTTACCCAAGTCCAAAGGGGGATTGGGGATACTGGAGTTAGAAAAGTTTGCAAGAGCACTACGGCTAAGGTGGTTATGGTTCAAATGGAAACAGAAGCAAAGAGCATGGAATAACTTGGATATCCCTTGCGACAAGGTGGATCAACAACTGTTTTATGCTTCAACTACAGTGATTCTAGGGGATGGGAGGACGGCTCCATTCTGGTCCTCTAATTGGATAAACGGATCAATGGCAAAATCTATTGCTCCTCTGCTATATGAAAAAACAAGGAAGAAAAAGATCACAGTTCGTCAGGCCATGACAAACAATAAGTGGATTGATCACATTTATCCCCCGGAAACACAGGAAGAAGTAGTACAGTTTGTACGACTGTGGGAGGCACTGAGTGAAACTGAATTAAACGATACAGCGGAGGATGACATCATTTGGAGATGGACAGGGGATGGAGAATACTCAACACAAAGTGCATATCAGATACAATTTCTTGGAGTCTTTAGTCGGATCAAAATCACCCCAATCTGGAAGGCAAAGGCGGAACACAAATGTCGTTTCTTTGCGTGGACTTTGATGCACAAGAAAATTCTAACAGCAAATAATCTTCTCAAAAGAGGGTGGGCGGATGATACAGACTGTCAGCTGTGCATGCAAGATCTGGAAACACCAGTGCACCTCTGCAAAGACTGCCCATTCACAAAAGAGGTATGGAGCATCCTAAAGCAGTGGTTCAATTTAGCGATTCTGGACTCGGTGCCGGTTACAGGTTCTGTATATACTTATTGGCGAAAATGTCGGAGGAAAATTGACAGAAGCCAAAAAAGGGAAGTGGATGGTCTCCTAATTTATTTCTGGTGGAATATATGGAAAGAAAGGAATAGAAGGATTTTCCAACATAAAAGTCTAAATCCAATACAAGTAGCATCTTTATGCAGAGACGAGATTATGCAATACCGAAGGGCTATGGCACCAAGACAACAAGAGCCGCAGGATCACCAAGCCAATTAGTCATCTTTTGTCGTCAGTTGTTTTTAGTTTTCTCTAGTCCTTTTTTGGTTCATGAACTGGAGTTTTTTCTTTCAGGTAGTGGCAGTCAGTTGCTATGTCGTATGGGTGAAGTTGGAGTCGTTTGGCAGTCAGCTAATCTGACTGGTCCTGTGTAATTGTTTTGTACAGTTTTTTTTCCTTTGTATCGTCTAATAAAAATAGCGGCAAAGCTTTTGCCGTCCTTTCTAAAAAAAAAAAGAACATAGCCGTCGACTGCTCCAACCAGGA
Source organism: Chrysopogon serrulatus (assembly GCA_015844335.1). Classification (NCBI taxonomy): domain Eukaryota; kingdom Viridiplantae; phylum Streptophyta; class Magnoliopsida; order Poales; family Poaceae; genus Chrysopogon; species Chrysopogon serrulatus. Next base: position 127,003 of record JADLZL010006445.1, read on the forward strand.
TCACATGAAAGCCACGCATTGGGACTGAACTGTCATGCTGCCACTGCCACTCTTGCGATTCTTGGATGCCTTGCCATGCCTTGCTATACAGATCCAACGTCGCGGAGCGCCTGCGGTTGTTGAGAATTAATAGACCAAGCCTTCCATCCCCTGCATCCACGGCCATCTTACACTTACCAATATAATGCTTTGATGTGGGAGGTCTTCAGCGAAGGAGAATTTCATCTCACGTGTGTCAAACACAAGCATAGAGTTTGCAGCTTCATGAACCCAGCAGAAGCAGCTATTCACGTAATGGCGAGACCACATCGAAGGTAAGTTGTGCCACACGTAGCGTGGATTGCTAAAAGACGCGGCGGCACATCGCCATTGCCCGCTGGCTGAAGAGAAGACGAAGGCCGCCACCTTGGTTCTGGACAGACCAGTGCACAACACCCGGAAATAACCCTCATCATCATCATCCGGTGCGAGGAAGGAGATCATCGAATGTCATTGGCTCGTAGTTGCCATCCTGCTCAGCAGATAGTAGGAGGTTACCGGGGATGATCAGAATCTGGACGTGGCACCGGTGCAAGGGGTGAGGAGGACGCGGCCGTCACTGATGTCGCAGACACGCCACTGGCTGCAGCCAGGGAGGAACGAGAAAGTGAAGTCGGCGGCTTCTGCGAAGCCGGCGGTAGCCACAGAGGAGGGCTGTGGAGACTGGGCCCGGAGGAATTCTGTTACGCGGTGACTAGGATCGTCGACTTCGAGAAGCAACCCGAGGATGGGCCAGCGGTGGACGGACCTAAAGCAGCAGAGGAAGCGGCCATTGGAGACGACGCGGCGGAAGGATGCGCAGGCAGCGGCGGCACGGGCAAGGTCGGCCGCATCGTCGAGGTGGAGGAAGATCTCCTCCAGGAAATCAAGAGGGAGCTCGGACGCCATTGATCCGCCGTCCGCATGGTCAGCGCACGGCTGGTTTATTCCTTTGATTATTACGTACTGCTAGCTCGTACTCGACAGGGACTGATGGACTCGCCTTGGACCAATAAGGCAACGGGGGCCAAGAAACCCAACATTGCGCCAGAAAAAGGATGTGGCTGGGCCCGGCTGTGTTAATGGGCGGGTGAAATTTAAATTTTTGTTATCCTTGCGGCTGGCAACCGTTCACTTGTTGTACATCTGCAACGGCTACGAACGCTTAATTTGTAAAGGTGTTGCTTTTGATATTGTAAGTGGTCAGCAATCACAAACAAACGAACTCATCAATGAAAACATGGTTGGTAACGTTAAATATTTATTTTTTGGTAGACTTTAGATAAGTTATGTCGCTTATTTTTTTAGATCCATAAAGATATATAAAGTCTGGCAAGAGGTTAGTCGCCATTGTGTCTCGATTTTCACCAGTTAGCCTTATCAAAAGTTGCACTATTATATGTGGACATCTTAGAGATTTGCACTCACATATGTGGATGGCTTGAACAAACATTTATTTTATTATATTAGATAACAAAGTGTTCAAGATTTAAGTTTATGGTCAGCTGATTTATGTTACAAAAAACTATTTATTCATAATTAGAACCAACGGTAACAAATATATTTTGTACTATAAATAATGGTCAACATTTAAGAGACTCGAAGCAAATAAAAGAATAGTTGCTTCATCTGGAAATAAAAAAAGAAACCAGAAAATAATTATTAAAGATGTTACTATCAAAAGTGGGGGGCCCACTTTCCTAGGACACGCATGTGAAACATACGTGAAGAGGAAAAAAAGACAAAACAAAAAAAGAAACGAAAATAAAAAAAAAAAAAAAAGCCCGGATGAAAACCAAGCCAGATGCGTATAAAACTCTGTGATTGGCAGTTTGGAGAAAAATTTATGAGTAGCAGAAATTTTGGCTTCAATATTATAAAGCGGTATAGATCAATTAGATATATGATGGCTCCGAGTTGGATTTTTTATTGGCTCCAAATATGCTTTGATTTTTTTCTTTATTTTCTCTTTTCTTTGCATGAGTCCTAGTTATATACACGACATAATATGTTTTAGAATTGGACTCCGTGTCGCGCTAGCCGAGCTATTCTCTTTTGTGTGAGTCACAGTTATATACACGACGCAATAATACGTTTTGGAATTGGACTCGGTGTCATGCTAGACAAGAGCTATTCTAACTTCGTATGACTACAAAGTATATATATACATATAAGCCCAGGTAGAAGAAACTCTACATCATCCTTTAGTTAGGGGACCATGGACAAAAAAAAATGGATGGACCAAAAAATCAATGGACGAAAAAAATAAGCTAAAATTTTCTCTCTTTATTATTAGGTAGGTAATAGATATATAGATATAGATATAGATATAGATATAAATATATAATAGATATAAATAGAGATATACATATAGACTATAGATATAGATATAGATTATTCTCTTAGTGTGCCACTTCCGTAGCGTATCGTTGTAACTTTCACTATTTCTTTATCTTATTAGTATAAAAAGATGTGTAAACCTTTTACGTATTCTAGAAAAAATATTTATTTAATATCAAACAAATGAATAAAATGTCCTCGTGAGAGAAAGTTGAGACGGGCCGGCCGGCAGCACTACAGTTTGCTGAATAATAATAACCATCCTGGCCCAGCCGGTTTAACTCCTCCAGTAGACAGACAGTAGTAACGGTCGGACAGAGAGCAGCATAGGTTATGCGCTTCGCTTAGAATCCGCAGCGACGAGCGATCCTCACTCTCACCAACCACGCCGGCCGACGGCAAGACCTCATGGGGAACATCTTCCGCCGCCTCTGGTCGACGAGCTCGGCGGAGGCGCATCAGGTCATCCCCGCCGCCGTCCTCCCAGACGAGATCCTGGAGGACATCTTCCTCCGCCTCGACGCCCCCGCCGACCTCGCCCGGGCCTCCGCTGCCTGCAAATCCCATCGCCGAGTCGTCTGCAACCGCCAATTCCTCCGCAGGTACCGGTTCCTCCACCCTCCGCCCGTCCTCGGACTCCTGGAGTCCATGGAGCACGGAGGATTCCGTTTCCTCCCCGCTGAGATGCCGCACAAGTCTGCCCCTGCCGCCGCCTCCATCGCGCAGGCGGCGGACTTCACCTTCTCCTTCCTTCCGATGGATCCCAACTCCTTCAACAGAAGATGGTGTGTCTGTGACGCCCGCGACGGCCGCATCCTGCTCTCCCGGCGCAACGCCGACGACAGCGCCACCTTCCTGGAGCTCGTGATCTGCGACCCCCTTTACCGCCAGTACGTCGAGGTCCCGCCTATCCCCGAAGACCTGTGGGCCAAGCGCTACAGTGCCAAAATGAGATCCGAACCCTTCCTCCTGCCAGCTCGAGAGGAGGAAGACGAGTCCCAGTTTCGAGTCATCTACAACTGGGTGTCCAAATATAAGATCATCACCTTCCTCTACAACTCTGAAACTCGAGAATGGTGTCTGGGTACTTCCTTCAGCTTCTTACCTGAGAGACTGATTAATGATCCTGAGGATTTGGTGCGCCACTCTGTTGCCAGCTGCTTCTACTGGGTGCATCGCAATTTCTCGTCAAATTATATGCTTGTGCTTGACCCGCTTGAGATGGCATTCTCCATCACCGGCGTCCCTTATGGGACAGGGGATAATAGGCAAGGGGCCGTTGTTGATGCAGGGGTGAACAGGCTTGGCATCATAGTTCTTAGCTTTTCCGGCAATTTACATCTTCTTTCTAAGGCTTGGCAAAAAAATGGTTGTAGCACACAGGACTGGCAACATGACAGGCATCACACCTTGCCTCAGGGCTACAAAGACTGCCACATTATTGGTGCAGCCGAGGGCAGCCGCTGCTTGGTACTTGCAGACTACAGCGTGCAAAGAATACAGTATTCCATAATGGACCCAAAAACATTTCTGGTTGAGAGGTTCTGCAAGAGTAAGACGATGGTGTTTGCATTTGATTGTGTTCTCCCGTATGCAAGAGTTCTCCCCTATGCAAGATTCCCACCGTCATTGTCACCACCGAGTATATGAAATAATGGTAAGAATATCCTTAGCTTGTCTCACTAATCATTGGAATTTAGCTATATTATTGCTCTTGGCAATTGGCACACATACTGAACTTACACATTTGGAGCATCCAAATTATATATAGCTCATGTCCACCATTACCAGTTAATGTATTCATGGGTGTGCCTCCATGAAGAGTTTATTACTGCATATATAAGAATTTGTGTGTTCTTGTTTCATCAGTAAATCAAAGTATCCGTGTAGTGTCCACAAAATGCGAGTTTTCCTTCTCCAAGTCCAAATAAATTTGTTTGTTAGGCAGGGTCACATATGGTTACTTAGGATCATTTGGACACACTTCAGTACTATCCACATTGATATAATTCATCTTGATGATTCTTAATTATGATGTAATCTTTGGTTTTCAGCACTCGCGCGTGTCACACATTGGCCACACTATTAAGGTGATAGGGGCAAAATGTCAGCTGGTGGCACCGCTTGTTTGATGGCTGAAGAACATATATGATCAATCCATGCAACATCATATCTGCTCTCTAATATAACATCACTTTGAGGGCTGAAGAATATTGCACAATATACCCACTGCTACTGGCGGTGATGATATGTATCTGTTGGCGGTGATGATATGTATCTGTTATTTGATCACCTGTGTCTGTAGTGTAATGTTACTCCTTTTATGTAATTTGGAACTGGTCAATCTGCTCCAGTGGGGCATCTAAGATCCCCTCGCACTGATAGCTACTCTTAAACTGTACACATATGCATGGTGGTTTGTCCAATATATAGTGGGGCTACAATGGTAGGAAACTGAATGTATGTGGTACCTGTCCTATCTTTATAATAATCTTCTGTCATGAATTTCGAGTGTCTGGGATGCTTGCTTGGTTGGTTGGTGATACACAACCTTCTCCAGGTGCTGTTGTGCAAGTAACGTGGAAATCCATTGGTGTGCATACACTACTGGAAACTTGAGATATGCCGAGTGTTAAGTATTTTACCGAGTGCCAAAACACAAACACTCGGCAAAGAGCCAGTTTGCCGAGTGTTAAAAGTAAAACACTCGGCAAAAAGTGAGCACTCGGCAAAAATATGGTTTGCCGAGTGTTTACACTCGGCAAGATAATACATACGGAGTGTTTACACTTGGCAAAATAATACACACGGCAAAGAGTGACTTGGGTGGCCGCCGTCAGCGTTTTGCCGAGTGCTGGCCGTTAGCACTCAGCAAAATGGGCACTTTGCCGAGTGTATTTCTTGAACACTCGGCAAACTAATTTATTTTTTGTTGATTTTGACTTCCAATTTTTTTTCTATAGCCTTCCTATAATACCTTAACCAATACATTGAAATTTGGCACAATGCTGGGACATTTTGCTATATTTCATTAGTTTATTTCATTTCATTGATTTTTTTAAAAAAATTCAAATTTGAACTACAAGTGCATTGAATAATGACATTTCATGAATAAAAAATGATATTCATTTTATAGAGTAATTTTTTTAGGGTGTATCCAGAAATAGACCCAAAATTTCGCACATCTTCTTCTCCAAACATGACCACATACTTTTGACGAATAGTTTTAAAATTCTATAAAATGCAAATGGAGTCGTAAATTCATGAAACTGGTTGAAGAGTCATGATATTGCTTGTGGATGTGGTGATAAAAATTTGAGAAAATTTTGAACATTTTGTCGAGTACGGTGTTTGAAAACTCTAAGATCTCACATGTCATATCAGATATCGATGGTGGGGGTCCTAGGGTTTGTAACCACCTTACATGACGGCGTGTTCCAAATCTTTTCAAATTTTTATCACCGCATGCACAGGCGATATCATGACTTCGTCAATAAGTTTCATGAATTTCAGGCCCCGTTTGCATTTTATAGAATTTAAAAACTATTTGCCCACATGTTGGTTGTCATGTTATGTGCGAATTTTCTATTTCTGGATACGGCACCAAATAATATTCAATAACATGAATATTATTCTTGAAATATCATTACTTGGATGTACTTGCATTTCAAAATTGTATTTTACGAAAAAAATCAATGAAATGAAATAAACTAATGAAATATAGCAAAATGTCCAAGAATTGTGCCAAATTTCAACATGTTGGTCACGGTATTATAGAAAGGCTACAAAAAAAATTGCAAGCCAAAATCAAAACAATAAATAAATTAGTTTGCCAGTGTCTCGGGAGACACATGGCAAAATATATTGTTTGCCGAGTGTCCTAATGTGTACACTCGGCAAAGTGTGTTTTTATTTTTTATTTTTTAGAACTAGTTTGCAGCAAAAAAAAAAAAAAGATCTGAAGGTTTGCATTGTTTGCCGAGTGTCCTAATGTGTACACTCGGCAAAGTGCGTTTTTATTTTTTTTATTTTTTAGAACTAGTTTGCAGCAAAAGAAAAAAAAGATCTGAAGGTTTGCCGGGTGCTAGATCGAGGACACTCGGCAAACTTTTTATTTAAAAAAATTATAGGGTTTGCCGAGTGTTAGATCGGGGGATACTCGGCAAAGGGAGGGGATAAGGCTCCCCAGCCACGCCCGCATTCATTCTGTGCTTGAACAAACCAGCAGCAACGCCCGGCTCGCCCGGCCGGCGGCCCCGCCCCCCGGCGACGTCCGTCCACGGCGAGGCAAGCTGGCGCCTCGCCCGACCCGCCCCGCCCCGGCCCCGCCGGCTCCCGGCCGTGGCCCCAACCACTCTATGCCGCCGCTCCGGCCTCGCCAGGCCGCGGCCCGGCCCCGCCCCTGCTCCGGCCATAGCCGGGCGCCGCGTCGGCCTGGACAGGCAGCGCCGCCTCGGCCCCAGCAGCAGCGCCGGACTGGCTAGGCCGCCGCGCTGGACCACCCGTCCCCAGCAGCGCCGTGGCCCCGGCCCCCCGGCTCAAGCAGCGGCCCTCCCCCCCGGCCCGGCCGCGCCCGGCTGCGCTCCCCGGCCGGCTCAAGCAGTAGCATTTTGCATTCAGTAAGTACACTTCCATATTTATTTTCAGTATGTGATTTGTGTACAGTTTTGTTTGTTTTGGAAGAAGAAAATGACATGGTAAGATCAGGCTACCATGGACATGACTGAATATTCTTATTCTTCTTGCTGTCCAGACAATATTTTAAATCTGAATAGTGCCATCCAGACAATATTCTTCAGGCTACTATGGACATAACTGAGCTATGCCTTATTATTGAACATGCAGCTGCTGCATAGTGCCATCCAAAGTGTCCCAGGCCTTCCCCCAACTCTATAACATGATGGTGAGATCCCTGGCTGTGCTTGGTTTTTGCTGTATGTTACAAAAAAATATTTTTGGTCTGATGCAACTATTACTATGTGTTATTTACAGTAATTAGATAGGAAAATTTCCAAAATGAAATGAGCTATTAGGTACCATTTTCAGTATTGTGAAGTCAATTCTTGTAACACATTCACATGGCCTATTAGGAAGAACTGATTACTGAACTGCTACCACTACATTAGTTACTGGAACTAGCAGCAACTTAGAACGTTACTGCTAACACAAGCAAAAGGCCTTGGTCTACTTTATATTTCCTTGAGCTCATTGGGTCAACCTCAACAGTGTTCCACTTTTGTTAATATTATATTATGAAGTTCATGCCTTAAATAAATAACTGATGACTGCGAAGATGTTATTTCCATAGAAAATAACTGATGACACATGTCCAGATGATAGCTACCTTCGATTGATGGATGATAGTTCATTTGTTAGTGGCTCGCGTGTTTTCTTCAGGTTACTGCTAGTGCTAGTGTCTTGTATAGTTTTGAATCTGTAATACCATGTATGACCAAGTTTGATTTGCTGGAAGTTTATTTATTATTTCTTTCAATAGAAATGGATACTATGAATTAAACTCTACATGTTGATTCCTTGCACTGCATGTAGAGCTGGCATACTTGATACATGTGAGCTACTGCTTATTTTTCCTTTTCAGATAAACAGTACCTGAAGATGTGCTAAATTTTTAGATATTTTCATATTCCAACTATTGTACTGCTGTGTTGGATTATTTGACAGTTTTGTACTTGCAGCAGCCATCATGAAGGCCTTGGAAAAATTACATGTAGGTTTATGTGCACAAGTTGTTTATCCAAGGCACTGTTAGCAACTTTAGTGGATGCCCAGCGCTTGTGACTTAGTGTCGGTGTATGTTTGTACACGTGAAATTTATCCTTTTTATTAAAATATAATGTGATATATGTGACATGTGGTTATGAACATGTGATATATGTGAACATATGGTTATGATTTATGACTCCTGTGATATATTTGTGGTGATTGAATATGACATATATTATATTTGTGAATTATGTCGCAAATAGAATAAACAAAAAAAACAAATTCAGGTCACTTTGTCGAGTGTCGGGCCTTGACACTCGGCAAAGTGACCACACGCGGAATGCCTGGAAATGAGCTTTGTCGAGTGTCAATTCCCGACACTCGGCAAACAGACCAGATTTCTTTGAGTGCCATGTCGCCGACACTCGGTAAATCTGCCACCGCTTGCCGAGTGCCGGCGTTCGGCACTCGGCAAACCCGCCGTTGCTGTTTTAACTCCGTCTACATCTTTTGCCGAGTGTCCGACACTCGGCAAACTGCTTGCCGAGTGCCCGATAAAAAACACTCGGCAAAATCTCTCTTTGCCATTAAATTTTTCACCATGAGTTCTTTGCCGAGTGTTTTAATCCGTTTGCCGAGCGCCGTAGACACTCGGCAAATCGCCTGCTTTCAGTAGTGACGATTGCAGGAGCAAAAAAGTACGGCACCTGATTTTTGCTCGATTAATTGTCTCACCCATTGGCAGCATCAACTGTTGTGTATACATGCATGGCGGAAAATTCTAATTATATATATTTCTAAATGGCAACGTACTACATGGAAACAGGCGATTTGCCGAGTGTCCACGGCACTCGGCAAACATATTAAAAAATACTCGGCAAACGGTTTGCCGAGTGTTACACTCGGCGAAGAACTCATGGTGAAAAATTTAACGACAAAAAGAGATTTGCCGAGTGTTGTTTATCGGGCACTCGGCAAATAGTTTGCCGAGTGTCGGACACTTTCGACAAATACGCAAACAGAGTCGAAACGGCGGTGGCGGGTTTGCCGAGTGTCAGGTGGACGGCACTCGGCGAACCGGGGAGATTTGCCGAGTGTCTTGACCCTTCCTTGTGCCAACTCGAGAGGAGGAAGACGAGTCCCAATTTCGAGTGATCTACAACTGGGTGTCCAAATATAAGATCATCACCTTCCTCTACAATTCTGAAACTCAGAGAATGGTGTCTGGGTACTTCGTTCAGCTTCTTACCCGAGAGACTGATTAATGATCCTGAGGATTTGGTGCGCCACTCTGTTGGCAGCTGCTTCTCTTGGGTGCATCGCAATTTTCGTCAAATTATATGCTTGTGCTTGACCTGCTTGAGATGGCATTCTCCATCACCGGCGTCCCTTATGGGACAGGGGATAATAGGCAAGGGGCCGTTGTTGATGCAGGGGTGAACAGGCTTGGCATCATAGTTCTTAGCTTTTCCAGCAATTTACATCTTCTTTCTAAGGCTTGGCAAAAAAATGGTTGTAGCACACAGGACTGGCAACATGACAGGCATCACACCTTGCCTCAGGGCTACAAAGACTGCCACATTATTGGTGCAGCCGAGGGCAGCCGCTGCTTGGTACTTGCAGACTACAGCGTGCAAAGAATACAGTATTCCATAATGGACCCAAAAACATTTCTGGTTGAGAGGTTCTGCAAGAGTAAGACGATGGTGTTTGCATTTGATTGTGTTCTCCCGTATGCAAGAGTTCTCCCCTATGCAAGATTCCCACCGTCATTGTCACCACCGAGTATATGAAATAATGGTAAGAACATCCTTAGCTTGTCTCACTAATCATTGGAATTTAGCTATATTATTGCTCTTGGCAGTTGGCACACATATATACTGAACTTACACATTTGGAGCATCCAAATTATATAGCTCATGTCCACCATTACCAGTTAATGTATGCATGGGTGTGCCTCCATGAAGAGTTTATTACTGCATATATAAGAATTTGTGTGTTCTTGTTTCATCAGTACATCAAAGTATCTGTGTAGTGTCCACAAAATGCGAGTTTTCCTTCTCCAAGTCCAAATAAAATTGTTTGATAGGCAGGGTCACACATATGGTTACTTAGGATCATTTGGACACACTTCAATACTATCCACTTTGATATAATTCATCTTTTGATGATTTTTAATTATGATGTAATCTTTGGTTTTCAGCACTCGCGCGTGTCACACATTGGCCACACTATTAAGGTGACAGGGGCAAAATGTCAGCTGGTGGCACCGCTTGTTTGATGGCTGAAGAACATATATGATCAATCCATGCAACATCATATCTGCTCTCTAATATAACATCACTTTGAGGGCCGAAGAATATTGCACAATATACCCACTGCTACTGGCGGTGATGATATGTATCTGTTGTTTGATCACCTGTGTCTGTAGTGTCATGTTACTCCTTTTTTTGTAATTTGGAACTGGTCAATCTGCTCGTGTGGGGCATCTAAGACCCCCTTGCACTGATAGCTACTCTTAAACTGTACACATATGCATGGTGATTTGTCCAATAGTGGGGCTACAATGGTAAGAATCTGAATGTATGTGGTACTTGTCCTATATTTATATTTAATAATCTTCTCTGTCATGAATTTCGAGTGTCTGGGATGCTTGATTGCTTGCTTGGTGATACACAGCCTCCTCCAGGTGCTGTTGTGCAATTAATGTAGAACTTGGAAATCCATTGGTGTGCTCAGGAGCAAACGTACCTGGCACCTGATTTTTGCTCAGTACTATTCAGGCCCTGTTTGGTTGAGCTGTGGATTTTGAAAAAGCTGCTGTGAGCTGTGGGCTGTGGAAAAGCTGCTGTGAGCTGAGAGCTGTGGGAAAAGCTGAAGGCCGTTTGGTTAGAGTAGCTGTGAAGCTGTAGAATGTGGAGAGATGTCTGTAATGCCCCTGAAGTCCTGAGGGACTATCTATATTCAAATTGCTTGTAAATAAATATTGTACTCGGTTATTTGTGTGTAAATGACTATTTAGGAAAGGAAAAATAAATTTGTTCCCAAGTTTTTTAAAGTTAAAGTGATATGGTCCATACAAATATAATATTAGCAGTTTACAAAAGATAAGGGCTCATCTAAATCATGTCATCCCTCAACATAACTATCTCGCACTAAACAAAGCATCTGCTATTCTACTACGAATGATATTCATGGCATCTTCATTCTCCACATCTTCAATCTCATCTTCCGGTGTCTCATCATCCTCTTGTACCAAGTATCCATCATCAGCATCACATCTTTCGAACTCCTTATCATGCAAATTGCTATCACGAATAAAGTTATGCAATGCCAAACAAGCAAGAATGATGTGCTTCTGGGTACGAGTTGAGAAACTTGGTATGCCCTTCAAAATACGCCACTTCTCCTTCAATACTCCAAAGGCCCGCTCAATGACATTTCGAAGGGATGAATGATTGAAATTGAACACCTCGTACTTTCCTTGGGGTGGTCCAGAACGGTTTTGAAATTCTGGAATATGGTATGTGCTTCCTTTGAAAGGTGCTAGATACCCCTGTTCGGGTTTGGATACCCGAGTCCACGAGATAATATTTCCCTACAAAGTAAAAATTAGTGTAAGCAAATAAATAATACAAGTACTTCATTGTCGGGACAATCATTAGGAAGAAAATGAATAATAAGTAGGTCATGTGTATACCTTTAGGTGGCACAGGAAAGTCATCAAAATTTATCAAAGCATGATTGAGGATACATGTGTCATGAGCACAACCGGGCCAACCAGCAACCGCATAGGTAAACCTCATGTCAAAGTCACAAACAGCTAGCAAATTCTGTGATGTATATCCATGACGGCATGTGTGAGTAACTCTATCCTCAGCTGGCACAACCACTGGAATATGTGAACCATCTATTGCTCCAATGGCGCCTTTGAAGTATGGCCAGAAACGGTCTTCTTTGATCCTTTCATGTTCCAAAGAAAAAGTAGGATCTCTCGGTTTAATATTGTCTTTACCTAACTTGCGCAAACACTTAAGGACCTCATGAAACTTAGTGTGAATTGTCCACAATGACCGATTGAAGCGATTTTCAGCTTGTGAAAATGATTGCGGTCCTCCGACAATCCACAAGAACATCGCCAATGACTCAATGGATGAAACATTATCAGTGGAGGCCAAACCATGTTTCAAGAATAGCAACTCATGCAGCGCCATGAAAACCTCGGTGCTCATTCGAAACATCTTATAGAAGTACCTTGGACGAGAGAAGCACCTCATCACCCATTGAAGTCCAGTTTCTGGTGTTTCCCTATACTCTCCTTTGTTCCAATAACGATCAGCGTATTTTGCACCCATTTGACCAAGAATGGCAGCATGCTGGGAAAGCTCAGCTAGGAGTAGTAGTCGTAGTCGCTTCTCTCCTTCATGTGGGTCATCCATGGGTAGCAATCTGGTACACAAGGAAATTATTGTCAGCACACAAGAAAATTATTCTCAGCACAAACAAATTATTCTCAGCACACAAGTAAATTATTCTCAGCACAAACCATCTATTCTCAGCACAAGCAAATTGTTCTCAGTACACAAGCAAATTATTCTCAGTACAAGCAAATTGTTCTTAGTACACAATACAAATTAAAATTGGTACACACAGCCACAATGGAAATAAAATTGGTTCACTAGCAACAATGGAAATAAAAAATGGTTCCCTAGCGCCTCATCTCCTTCTCATGCTCCCTCTCAAGGACATCTAGTCTTCCTTTTGTTGTTTTCAGATGGCTGAAGACCTCTCTAAATTCAGGCTTCATGATCAGCATGGTGGCAGTGTGCATTAGAGGAGTTCCTTCTTCCACCCCGCACTCTTCGACCATCTTCATAGCCTCTCCAATGGTGGGAACAACATTAGTAGGAGAAGCTGAGGTGGCAGATACACTAGAGATCCTATCTGCTGCACTTTCTATCTTCAAACATGTATTTTTGTACATTCGATAAAATGGACTCTTCTCTTCTTTGCTTTCAGCAACAGTACAGGAGCTCTTGCGCTTCTTTTTCCCTTTGTGCTTCAAATCAACCAGCTTGACATCATCCTTAGGTGGAGGTTTTGGCACCTCGGCCACGTCCTCGTCACTCTCATCAGAAGATATATCACCAGGACCAGCTGCAGTGGCCCCAGTCACATGTACCTTGCCGAAAATCAGATCAAGATCATCAAGGTACTTCGGTCCTTGTTTTCTGAATCTCACATGGTTACATTTAAGCCCTTTTTCACGATTATTGCACCTCTGAAATTAAATGAAAAAATTTAGCACATCACACCTTATCATACTATGGACAAAATATGAATGGAGACAGTGCTTACAGCAAGGTGTTCATCCCACCATTCCTGGGAGCAATCAACAGTTCCCTTTGCCGCGTCCCATCCAAGTCCAGTGGCATAATTCTTCAACTCCATGAACCAAACATATTCTTTTTTTAAGTTGTCTAATTTGTTCTTCAGTTGTATCTTTGTTCTCTTGTCTTTAGTTTTGGCTTCAAATTTGGATACAATATTTTTCCAACCAGTGGCAGTCCAAAGCCCCAGGGGCCTATTCCCAGCTTCTATCTCCCCTTTGCATATTTCAATCAAGCTCTTCAAAAAGAAATCACCCCAATCTGCCTTGTCGGCCATTCTTGAATGAACAAAACATTTATTTTCAGACACTCCATACCATCACAGAACTATACCATCACTTCTACCATTCACACAACACAAACTAACAATCTGGTGGAGATTGAGGTACTTACGTTGCAGATCCGGTCACTGGAGTGGTAGATCGATGAAGCTTGAGGCCGAATCGAGCGCTGACGGTCGTTACTGCTTGTTCTGGGCACGGTTCCCTTGTGACCCGAACTGGGACCGGACGAGGACGGGACGAGGGCGTCGTTGCAGCTCAGAGGATGGCGGGTTGAGGCCGGCGACGCCGGCTCCGGTGAGGAGCTGGGGCAGAGCCGCGGAGCTCCCGACCGGCGAGGGGCTGGGCAGGGCAGCGAAGCTCCCGCCGTTGAGGGCCTGGGGCAGGGATGGACGAGGGTCGGGGGGCTCGGAGCTGCGCCAGGGAGGAGTGGACGGCGACGGTGAGGAGCGGGGCGGGCGGCGAGATGCGCAGCCCGGAACCCTAGCTCCGCCTCCGGTGTCGCCCTTCACGCACGCGGACTCGGGACCGACGGGAGTTGCGGGGTGGAGCGGACGGAGAGAGGGAAACAGAACGAATCGTTTTCTCATAACCAGTGGCAATGCGGGTAATTTCGATGAAAGTTACCCCCCACAGCTGGTGAAAGCAGCCCCTACCCTGCTGTGAAAAATGAACTACGGAGAAGCTGACTTTTGGAGAATCTGGTGGCCCAAATAGAGGCCTTTGGTTGGCTTTTGAGCTTTTGGAAGCAAAAGCTGGAAGCTAAAGCTGAACCAAACAGCCCCTCAGGACTGTCACCCGTTGGTAGCATCAATTGTTGTGTATACATGCGTGGTGGAAAATTCTAATTATATATATTTCTAAGAGCTTTGTTATAGTGCTTGGAATTAACGAGAGCCCTCCGTTTCGTTAGATCTGACGGTTTAAAAATAGGAGGAACCGGATATAAGGAACCTAAGTTGTGGGCCAGAACAAAAAAAATGGTAGACCCGGAACTAGTTTGTGATTTAATTTGAAGGGTATAACGAAATTTTTGTCATCTCAGGAGTTGCTTGCATTGAATCAAAACAAAGAGCAGCTTCTCGGCTGTCGCCTCGCATCCCTTATCTCTCTGGCACATCCGCCGCTCCCTTACACCGCCCGACCGCCCTGCAGCCGACGATGTGGCCCCGCAATAGCGCCGAGCCGGCTCCAGCAATCTCTCACCCGATCGCTGCGGTGGCACAGCCCCGCTGCAAGTTCGACGC
Source organism: Chrysopogon serrulatus (assembly GCA_015844335.1). Classification (NCBI taxonomy): domain Eukaryota; kingdom Viridiplantae; phylum Streptophyta; class Magnoliopsida; order Poales; family Poaceae; genus Chrysopogon; species Chrysopogon serrulatus. Next base: position 142,003 of record JADLZL010006445.1, read on the forward strand.
GGCGTGGCCCCGCAGCAGCGCCGTCGTGGCATTGCCCTGCAACAGCGTCGGGCCGCCTCCCTACAACTAGTCCCCCGTTGCTCAATTCGGGCGCCCCCTATGGCCAGCACGCTCGTCGTGCAAGGCCGCGTGCATGCTTCCACCCTCAACGTCGTCACTAGCTTCCTGTCTTGGAGCTCTCCAGTTACCCTGTTCTCCAGTCTGAAATCCTATATTCGATCCATCTTGGGAGTGGCAATCTAGTTAGCTAATCTTCTGGTCACTCACGGTCTACACTCTAAAGGGAGGAAGAGTCGAAATTGTTTACTTGCTTGTTTTGTAGCAATTTCGTTCTTTGCTTCCAAATTTTACAATTTATGTAAATGTTGATTCATATTAGCAAAATCGTCAGCAAAATCTGTCGTGGGAGGCAAGGTGGGCGTCGACGCGGCAGTCCTAGGAGACGGCGATGAAAATCTCACGAGTCGCGAAAACGTGGAGCGGATCTAATTGGGTTACGGAGTTCAGAAGTCGTAGAGTAGTACAAGTACTGAACTGCCCTTAATTATAATTTCTAATTAACACATGCTGTAAATAATAAAAACGGGCGGAACTGGCAGTTCCTCCCAAGCACCGTAAAATTTCTCATATTTCTAATTGGCATGGATGCCTTGTCAATTTATTTCATTAAAGTTCAATATCGCAGGATTGTGCACTGAGATAATTTTTTTTCACTTCTGGTGCTGATGTTGTGTCCAAATTGGAATTGGGGCATTTCATCTGCATGCTAGTTTGGGATGAAGCTCAGACTGGACCAGTGTGGGAACACACAGAATTGAAGGCACGAAGTTTGCTTGACGAACAGATTTCTATTATTTTGATTACTTATTTATTTTTCACATGAAAGTTGATAGGCAATTGCACACTTTATGTGCATTTATATTGTATCTTAAGCTTTTTAAATCCACGGCAAGTTTAATTTATGCAGGAACCGAATTAAAAAATCTTTTGAAAATATGCCTTCAATGAATAGTTAGCATAAAATGTCAAAAAATTAGGTGTGTGCATCATTATAGTAGCATCTTCCATATTAATTTCTTATATTTAGTGTAAAAGTAGTGCACAGTATGCTTTAATCATTTATTGTGGCCCCATCATATGGATATATATGGCCACCAGTTAGATAATGTGTGATATTGCTTAAATCAAATCAATGAATGCATGCCTATAGTCCTCCCACATAAATAACTATGACAACCTTTTATGTCCTCTGGTTAGCCCTAGTCATCAGTACAGCAGAACCCATAAAAAGATTAAAAAAATCAACATACATAAATCTATTACTAGCAGTTTGTAAATAAAAAAATAAATCACTAAGACAAGTTTTGTTACTACCAGTTCATAAAAAAATTAAATCACTAAGACAAGTTTTGTTTAGAAACTAAACCTAAGATTGAGAATTTTTCAATCCCCTTCGCCGTTGTCATCCCCCATACACTATAAATACCCTACCCCTATCTACAAATGGCATCATCTCCTAGCTAGACTGCGCTCATCTGCATGAGGTAGTTTAAGGGTATATACAGTGCTTTGGTTCCACTCCCATAACAAGCTGGCATAGGTGTTCTCTGCACTGTCACTACCAATTGCACTACCGCCAGGCCCCTAGTCCCCTACACATGACCGTAATTGGCACAATCATGTCCTTAGGATAGAGTTCACGTGGTGTGGGCCCTGCATGATCCATCGAATGGGGTCCATGCGGTGTTGGTGCGCACTCTGTAGGACTCTTCTCTTACATTAGTTTCATGGCTAAAGAGAATATCGATCACACAAGATATCTACTTCTAATGGCGGTGATGATATATGTATTTATAGTTTTGATTGCCTGTGTTTCTAGTTTGCTCCATTATGTTGTAATCTGGAACTGCTTTCTCGAAGTGGGCCTTTTAAAACCCATATCTACTCTTAAATTGTACCCAAGGAGATCGTGTCCAATGATGGCTGAAATGGGAGGAAAGTAAATGTTGTACTTAATTCTTCCTAGCTCCAATATTCTCCTACATACTCCTTCCATCCTGAAATATACATTATTGAAGCATTCACAATTTGTCCCCAATTGAGGGTTATATTTGACATTTACTTTACCCAATAATCTGTTCTAAAATTCATAATAAGATAACTTATATTTTAAGATGGAGGGAATATCACTGCTTCTAGAAAATGCTTATCATGATTTTTTAGTACAGAAGTTTGATAGGTGAGCCTTCTCAGTGTAGAGGGCAATGTGGAAAATGGAACTTCACTGGTGTGCAGGAGCAGATAATGACTTCGACGTCAGCAGGTAATAATGCAGTGGTAACATCACATCGATCACCCAACGACATGGGCTTTAATCGTCGAGTCCCAGTCCAGTCTACTGTGTGGAGCCGCGCCGCCCCGTGAGGCAATGACAGAACTGGCCGGCATAGATGTAAGCAGGGTATTCGACAAAGGAAGATGATCATAGCTGCCAAGAGCACGCTGGTGGCAAGGTCGGAACTCGGCTGGTTGTTGAGTTGCTAGAGCGAGCGAGTGGAGGTGAGCGCTGACTTCCTCAAGGTATTATCTCCATATTATTGTTTAATATGGTATAATACAATTATCTTTACCACAACTATCCGATGAACATGAATGTGATGTTGAGTTAGAGTAAAAAAGACCAATAATTTTATGTTAATTAGTGCATGTCAGATGGTACGTAATGACAAGTCTGAGTTTAGTTATGTAATACATGGTCACGTGCTCATGTTTACTTTGGTATGTCACTGACTCAAGACTCAGGGTAACTGATTGATAAGTGGAGAAATCAGTCTTTTCTCCCTTTTAATTCTCCAATCATCATTCCATTGTAGTAAAATGGTTTGAATTGCCTCCTTTCTTATTATTTTCACAACTAAGGTATAGGACGTGGACAGATTCAATTCAGTTCATGACAACAGACTTTCAGCCTTTCATCAGGCAACCAGAATATAATGGTTGCTCTAATTTTCAAACAACAAACTTCTAGACTTGCTTTTGCGGCTTGTACAAATAATTCAAGTTTAGGAACACATATGTGCACAAGAAACATTTCTTCATATATTGCATTGTATTGTACAGATGTTATTTTTTGTTTATTTTCTAAGACATATGTGCACATTATTATGGACCCTTTATTGAGCTTTTCGTTCATCTCTATGGTTTTTGGGCCTCCAGCGGTAGGAACAACAACATACTAGGCAGGGGCATCAGCACGTGCTCTAATTGTAAATTGGTCTTAATTTTTTGCCTGAATTTTTGGAACCTTTAATTTATTGTTCTCTTGACCTTTGCAGCGGCTTGCCAATTCCTTCTGGTGGTGGATCCTCACGAGTGGCCAATTCCTCGCTACCCTCTTGGTTTTCCTCCTCAATTCCCAGTCCCAGATGCTACTATCCTCTCCTCTGCATATTCCCAGGCGCCCACGCCGCATCACCTTATAATTATTGCCATTATTATGTCATTTTGAACACTTTTGGTGAACATATTGTCATCAAGACATCAATGGTGGCAGCATTGCCTCCTGGCTAGCACACTATCGAAGGAGAACCCCACACCCTTGTGGGGGTTTATTTCCTTCTTCTATAAGATTATAATTCAATCTAAGTGCTCCTTTATATATTAGGATCAAGCAATTAATTCTCGTGACTATTCGCACGAGGCCGTCTAACGTAAGGTTTGTAGGGCCGATGGCCTATTCGGTTAGGCCAAAATTCAACCAGGATTCATTAAAGCTATCAAAGATACTATAAATTAGTGAAGCAATCTGGGTAGGAATTGTTCCTGTAGCAAACCCCCACAACCGAACGAGCCCTTAGCAATCTATCCGAAAATGTCACTTTCATTTTCTGTCCTTGAAAATACAGAGGAACCAATGCCTGGACCAAAGGGACATGGCACTTTGGGGATATTTTGATTAAATTGAAATTTATATCTTGAGATGAAACAAGTTTAGGTTAGCTATATTGTTTGGTTGCCTGAAATATAAAGCAGGGAGGTTACAAATTGTAACCAGGGTTAACAGGGTTTCCAAATGTGCCACAAGACATAATGACTACTTTTTTGCAAGAAAGGTTGAGCTTTATTAGTCACGAAGGTTTACATCATTTGCCACTAATCTTACAGTAAAATTAGGTATGTCGTCACAGACACACTGATAAGACAACAAAATTTTACAAGCATACTTTGTTAGAAGGACCGTCAACTGACCCTATTATGGTCTCTCTGTGAAAACAAACTCAGTCCCATGAAGCTTGTCCGGGAGTGCTCACGTTGCCTTAAATAAAGTTACAACATTAATAAAAAATATAGATGCCCAACTAATATAATGCAGCTCGATGAATATTCAGTTGTCGAACAAAAAGGAAGGTTCTTACGATCTCAAACAGTTGGCGGCGAAAACGGTGGCGGGAAGCTTGTGTAGAGAAAATTGGGGCGGTTATCATATTCCAACACACACAGCTTCTCAACTAACAATGTCTAGAGATCCAAGGTGAAATAGTGTGCCTCTTCTGGCTTCTTCTTACGAGTAATCAACAGCTTAAACTGGTCTCGTGGAATCCCACGCAAGAGAACATAGCCGTCGTCTCCTCCAATGAGGATCAAATGAAAGCGATGTATTGGGACTGAATTGTTGTGCTGCCACTGCCACTTGTAATTCTTGGATGCCTTGCCATGCCTTGCTATACAGATCCAGTGTTGCGGAGCGCCTACGGTAGTTGAGAAGTAATAGACCAAGTCTTCCATCCCCTGCATCCATGGCCATCTTAAACTTGCCAATGCTTTTACGTGGGAGGTCTTCAGCGATGGAGAATTTCATCGCACGAGTCACAAGCATAGCGTTTGCAGCTCGATGCGTCCAGCAGACGCAGCTGTGCACATACTGGCGAGATCACATCGAAGGTAAGTTGATCCACATGTAGCTTGGATTGCTAAAAGACGCACAGTGTCGCCATTGCCTGCTGGCTGAAGAGAAGACGAAGGCCGCGCCCTTGGTTCTGGACAGACCAGTGCACATCACCCGAAACCCCTCATCATCATGATCATCGGCCGGCCGGTGCGAGGAAGGGATCTTCGAAAGTCATTGCCCTCATTATTGCCGTACCGCTCAGCTGATAGCAAGAGGCCGCCAGGGATGATCGGAATCTGGACGTGCCGCCGGTGCAGGGGGTCATAGACCACGACGTCCCCGAACATGTAATGACGATTAGGGCACCGGGTGAGGAGGACACGGCCGTCACGGACGTCGCAGACACGCCACTGGTTGCGGTCGGGGAGGAATGAGAAGGTGAAATCGTGAAGAAGCCAGCCGCAGCCACAGTGGAGGGCCGCAGTGACTGAGCTGGGAGGAATTCTGTTATGCGGTGAGTAGGATCGTCGACTTCGAGAAGCAACCCGAGGACGGGCTGGCTGTGGACGGACCTGAAGCGGCGGAGGAAGCGGCCGATGAAGACGACCGAGGCGGAAGGATGCAAAGGCGGCGGAGGTGCGGGCGAGGTTGGGCGCGTCGTCGAGGCGGAGGAAGATCTCCTCCACGAGATCAACTGGGAGCTCGGACGCCATTGATCTGCGTGGTCGGCGCACGGCTGATTTATTTGTTTGATTATTATTATACGTACTACTAGCTCGTCGTGCTTGACATGGACTCGCCTTGGACCAATAAGGCAACGGGGCCAAGAAAACCCAACATTATTGTGCCAGATAAAAGGAGGAGGCTGGGCCCGGCCGCGTTAATGTGTTAACGAGTCGAATCCAAATATGGGTGGAATTTAAATTTTTGTTATCCTTGTGCCTGGCGCATCTGTTCACTTGCCAATTTTAGTTTTGCGGCTACCTATTTGCCGCTGAATAGTAACATGTTCTCCACTAAAAAAGAGTAATATATTCTATATTTTTTGCATTTTTAATGGCATGACAAGCCATCACAACCCTCATATATATAGGTCGGAATGACTATGGTACTCCTACCTCATTATCTCTCTTCTCATGGTCTTTGTTGAGATAGCCGCAAATCCGCATGCATGTGCATAAAAAACCGCATTTATTTGGGACCTGCTCACACCGGCACCTAGTTTGGCAGGGCTTCTCCACCAGCTTTAGGAGCTGTCCGAAGCTCTGTTTCCTGCCAAACAAAGTAAAATAAAATGGCTTTATTGGTGTAGCCCCTTATAAAACATGCTCTTATAGACTCTTAGAATAGGATGGAGCCAAAAAAAATAGTGCCTTTACTTGGCTTCACCTCGTCTACGTGAACACAAGGAGCAAAAAAAAAATACTCATTTTATACCTATGGTCTATTAGGAGGAAGCTTTTTTTTTGCCAAACAGGTCACATCCATCATGAGAACCATTCATGGAGTTATAGCTGAAAAAAATGGCTTCACTTTTGAAGTGGAGCCAGCCGTACCAAATGGGTCTTAGAGGAGCAGCGTCTTCCGTCAGCTAGCGTGCATGGAAGTCCGCTTGTCGACATGATGCGCATAGCAGTGTTGAGTGCCACTGCGCTAGCACCAAGTGCATCTTGAGGTCCCTGGCGCCATCAAGTGCAATGCTGAGTAGGTCCTCCACGGTGGCCGGGTCGAGCATGCCGGTGATGTGGGGAGCTCGAGATCACAACATGTCTTGGTAAAGGCATATGAGGTGGTGATGGCAAAGTGGACGAAGTAGCTGAGGAACATGGTCGGGATGAGTATGGTGGCGGCAGAAGGGAGCCATCCACAAATGGAACCCGACCATGGTGCACAGAACTTGTTCTTGCAGAAGGGCTAGTACCCAGTAGACAGTAGATGAGGATGGACCCACTATTTTGATTATTGAAATTTATATCTTAAGAGACGAAACAAGCTTTAGGTTAGCTATATTGTTTGGCTGCCCCAAATATGAAGCAGAGTGGTTAAAAATTCTAACCAGGATTAACTGGTTTTCCACTAGAAAAATGTGCTACAAGACATCATGACTACTTTTCTTCTTGCAAGCAAGGTTGATGAGCTTTATTAATCAGAAAAGGTAAGGTTACATCATTTGCCACGAATCTTACAGTAAAACTAGGTATGCCATAGCCACACTGCCGAGACAACAAACTTTTACAAGCACTTTGCTAGAAGACCGTCAACCAGTGGCGGAACCAGAGAGGGCGGCAGGGGCAGCCCCCCCCAAATACTATAGGGGAAAAAATTTAAATTTTCATAACAAATTTAATGAAAATTTAATTTTTCATCTAAAAACTCAATAGGAATCCAATTTCTTATCAAAAAAATCAATGTGATACATCATAAAAAAATTCTCTTTCACCTATTTACGATGTGTTATCTATTGCTCAGCCACCCTTATTCAAAAGCGCTTCCGTCACTGCCGTCAACCCTATTATGTTCTCTCTTTCTGAAAGCAAACTCGTTCCCCTGAAGCTCATCAGCAAGCTAAGTGCTCGTGTTACAAGATTAATAGAAAATATAGATGCCTGACTAATATAATATAATGCAGATCGATGGATATTCAGTTGAAGAAGAAAATGGAAGGTTCTAAAAGCAACTCCAAGAGATTATGTAAAATATGAGCCTAAATCCATGATTTGGCCATTATCTAAAATAGAACATCCTCCAAAAGAGTAGAGCAATGCAACAGCCTTTCTAAATTTCTCATTATCTATTTTTAAAGCTGACATGTCATGCTGAGATTGGTTGGCTTTTCCATTTCCGGCGCTCCCACAATTTGCGGGCGCAGCACCAAGCAGATGGCAAGCCTTCAAGGCTAGCTTTTTTCCCCAACGAGAAGTGCGGAATACATAGGTGACTTGGAAAACACGATAGAATAGATGTTGGATGTGTTTTTTCCACCGTAATCGCTAAAGCGAGAATCAGGACGTGTATACCAAGGCATTGGAGTTGCTCTAATGATCTCATACAGTTGGCGGCGAAAACGGTGGCGGGAAGCTTGTGTAGAGAAAATTGGGTCGAGAGCAACTATCATATTTCAACACACACAGCTTCTGAACTAGCAATGTCTTGAGCTCCAAGGTGAAATAATGTGCTTCATTTGGGTTCTTCTTATGATTACGAAAGCACCGATCAAGTTGATCGCGTGAAATCCCAAGTAGGAGAACATAGCCCTCGGCTGCTCTAGCGAGGCTCAGATGGAAGCCGCCAGGCACTGGGATTGAACTGTCATGCTGCCACTCTTCCAATTCATGGATGACACCACCATTGCCCTGCCGCCATGCCTTGCTATACAGATCCATCGCCGTGAAGTCGCTGCGAAGATGACTGAGAAGTAATATTAGACTAAGCCTTCCATCCCCTGCCTCCACAGCCATCACAGACTTCCCAATGCTTTCGTGTGGGAGATCAACAATGGAGAATTCCATCTCACGCGTGTCAAACACAAGCAAAGCGTCTGCAACAGCATTCGTCCAGCAGACACAGCTGTGCACGCACTGGCAAGACCACAGCAAAGGTATGTTCGTCCACGCATAGCTTGGATTGCTAAAAGGCGCGGCACACCGCCATTGCCCGCTGGCTGAAGAAAAAACGAAGGCCATCACCACCACCCTGGTTTTGGACACACAAGTGCATATCATGACCCGGAACCCCTCAACGTCGTCGTCGTCTCTCTCGTTCTCGGCGGCGGCCGGTGCGAGGAAGGGATCCTCGAATGTCATTGCCTAATTATTGCCATCTTTCTGGTTAGCAGCTAGTAGCAGATCGCCGGGGATGGTCGGAATCTGAACGTGCCGCTGGTGCAAGGGGTCGTAGACCACGAGGTCCTCGAACATGTAATGACGATTAGGGCACCGGGTGAGGAGGACACGGCAGTCACGGACGTCGCAGACGCGCCAGTGGCGGCGGTCAGGCAGGAACGAGAAGGTGAAGTCGGCGGCTTTCGCGAAGCCTGCGGTGGGAGGAATTCTGTTTCGCAGTGAGTAGAATCGTCGAGCTGCAGCAACCCGAGGACGGGCCGGCGGTGGAGGGACCTGAAGCGGCGGAGGAAACGGCTGTTGGAGACGACGCGGCGGAACGAGCTGCAAGCAGCGGAAGCGCGGGCAAGGTCGGACGCGTCGTCTAGGCGGAGGAAGATGTCCTCCAGGAGATCGATGGGGAGGTCTGACGCCATTATATTGATGCCCTGGTCGATCGGCGTAAAGGCTGCTGAAAGATTGATGCAGCAGGTTAAGCCACGTGACCACGTCCATGTATTTATGGGGGCAAAACAGATTACTACAGCTCGTAACCGCCTTTGGACTCTGATAAGACATAAAAAATAAAATACAACTCTGCTACAATATACAGTTTTATGTATTTAATTATATTTATATAGATCTAATATAATATATATATATAGTCTAATATAATCTATTCCTAATCTATACCAAGTACTCCATCCATCTCAATTCTTTTTTTAAATTACACAAGGAGTCATTAGCATCTACTATTTTCAACTTAAGTCAAATATATATTAACAAACTATAAATAATTATGGATGGTCCATATTTAATTCATAGTAAACTTATTTAATGATGCAACAAGTTGCTAAATTTTTTAATGGCGCTATTATTTTGGAACATAGGAAGTATATATGATAATAGTTGTTGGAGGAGACATGCCTTATATGATAATAGTTGTTGGAGGGGACATGCCTTCTCATCACCCCATCTTCGATCGACCTTTGGCAACCATGCCGGAATGCCTTGACAGAAGAACCTAACATCAGGTTGGTGAATTGGTGAAGCCGCAACCTCAAGAAGCGAACTATGATTAGTAAAGTCTCCTTTCGTCATTTCCTATATGTGTTTGTCGTCTGCAAGTGATCCCTAGATTTGGTCATGGCTATGCCTCAAGGCTTAAATGGGGCGAAATGATTGAGCTTGCTGGTCGATGAGTGAAGACAATGTTCGCAGACGCCGAAGGTGCTTTGGCCTAGATAATCCCCTCCTTGTGTCAAGGGCAGATGGGTGTCAACTAAGGGCGGTGCAGATATACCAAATTGCCATAAATCTATTGAAATATGCTTCTGATCTAGATGAGTAGGTGGAAAAGGGAGTTCATCCCTTGGTAGCGCCTTCGGGCTTGTATAAATATATGGCCCCTTAGGGGTGTTAAGGAGGATGAACATTAATTATTATCATTTTCCATTCCTTAAACAACGTCATTGTCGTCGGTTCGCTCCATCTTCGCTTAAGAATTGTTCTCTTCGGCAACCACATAGAGTTCGAAGGACAAGACCTAGAACAACAATAGTAATATTAAAAGTGGTAGATTTATTCCCACTCTTCTCTTTTTCAGGGGTGCCAATGATAGAACCACTCACAAAAAGACCAATCACTTCTGACATGCCAAGAGATACAAGTCCATTATAACCCCGTTTTAAATAGCCGGCTATAGCCCCGCTATAGCCTCGCTATAGCTTTTTGAGCATGTTGCCGCTAAATGAATCCATGTATAATTATCCGCTATAGCCCCGATCTAGCCCGCTATAGCTTGTTTTGGAGGCTCGCCGCTATTTGTTATAGCCCGCTATTTAAAATCTTGCATTATAATACAATTCTTATTTATATATTAAAAAGTAGTGTCCAAGACAGGGCAGGAGTCTATAATCGCTGATTTGTATAGACAAAAGAGAGCAGCCACCTCTCTAGACACCATCTCAGCCGGCTCTACAGAACAAATCTGTGGCAGTGAGGGTGAAAGGTGAAATAATGTGCTTAAATCAGAGTGCTACGGCTGCGTAAAGAAAATAGTTCCAGAGTACACTTAATGTATAAAGAGCCTGATAAGGATAATAAATGTAGATGTCAACACTAAAGAGCCTGATCTATCGACCAAGAATACTGTTAATTAAAACATTAGAATATATAGATAGTGGCCCCAAGTAATGCATCAGCTCGATTAATAAATAATCTGTCGACGACAGGCAAATTAAACAAAACATAAGAGGTTTCATTTCATTTCATACACTTGGTGCGGAAAACGGTGGTGGGAAGCTTGTGTAGATAAAACTGGGACGATATTTATACTCCAACACACACAGCCTCTCGAATAGCAATGTCTTGAGCTCCAAGGTGAAATAGTGTTCTTCTAGCTTCTTCTCATGAGTTTGAAGCAGCAGCTGGTTTTGTGGAATCCCATGTAGCAGAACGTAGCCCTCGGCTGCTCCAACAGGGATCAATAAATTAAACCCAGGCATCATTATTGGGATCGAGCTGTCGTGCCGCCACTCTTCCGGCGGTGGTTCTTGGATGCCTTGCCATGCCTTACTATACAAACTAGTGATTAGCGCGCGCCCTTGCGCGCAGGGCTGGCACCACAAATACTGTTATACGTAATATACTCTATAAAAAAGAACCAAATGTAAGCACATAAAAGCATAAAAACACCTAGGACAAAAAGAACTGAAACCTATAGGTATCATTCATTTTTCACCTTAATAGAGGAAACCACAAGCGCGTGCGCTCATGCACATGTAGGGCCACTCCAACTTTTTTTTTTTTGCTGTTGTTTTAGTTCATAGTAACAGTTGCCTGTGTAAATGTATAGAGAATGATTGAATATGTATCAATATAATAAGGAGAACAATGGAATATATGTAGTATTAAGTTTGAATGATTTCAGTTGTTCTGGATGTCACGTTTACCATTTTGGAAAAAGTCAATTCTGAATAGTAACATTATACATCTAACAGATTGTCACTCTAATCCAAAATCTTCAATCCAAATCAATAGAACTTAGTTTCCCACACAGTAGTGTTGTAAAAACATAGATGTGCCAAGCAAGCTACATAGAACTACATATATAGAGAGAAATTTCATGAGCTGAATAATAGTGATGTCACAACAAGGGTTGTTTCTTCTACTTGCATGCCCTTGGTTCACACTTGGACTGCTCCCTACTGTAACTTGAACTGTTGCAGCAATCTCAAGCGAACAGGCCACTATGGCACTATGGTAGCTGTTGCTGGCGCCAACTGATTCTATTAGTGATTGCAGACTAAGCATGAGCCTGGAAAAAAAAAAGGTTTAGTTGACAGTCAAAAACAATTTGTAGGCAGAGGCTGACTTTTCTCAACATAGATATATACGATAAGTTAGCAAAGGACACTCATATTGATGGCAATGCAATTATGAAAATAAGGAATCAGTCAAGTAGATCTTAAATGATTTACGTTTATAGCTAGTATTTTTGAAACAATATTTATAGATGGCATTAAGAACACTAAAATTTCTATTGTCCATGGTCTTAAGATATAAGAACCAGGAAGGTCATATAGGACTGAATTATTCCACTGATAGGACATTAAATTAGTCTCTTAGCTAGGATGAAGCAGAGCATGGGGGAGGAACCTTGAGCAGCAGCAGCATTCATTGAATCCATACTTAGAAAACTACGGCTGCTTCTGTTTTTGTGTGCTTACCTTTCGTTGATCACAGCTACAAATAGTGAACTACAAAAATGCTCCAATCTCTGCAACAGTGGAACTTTTCTTTTTCTTGTTATACATGTAATCGAACAAAGATTCGCCTACAACACAACCAGTCAAATGCCTTCGCTGTGGAAAAAAAATAGAGCATGTATGCGGCATCACAACAGTGGCAATAATCGTTGACAAACAAATCTGAAACTGGATGACTAATACGATACTGGTGCAAATAAACATTATTCATTATCCTTAAGTTATATGTAAGCCTCCTGGAATGTTAAAAGGATCATTTTTCAGTAATTGTAAATTAAGGAAGAATGAGCCTTGTAGGCTACATTACAGTTCATGCACCTTTTTCTTTAGTAATCTGCCAAATTGCATGTAATATGTGAATTTCCAGGAAACCACTTGAGGATATACTATAGCTTAAGTAAGCTAGCATATACAAGGAGTGTAATGATAGAAAATTAAACAGGCAAACCACATTACCATCCAAGCATCTAGTGTCCAACAGCTTGGCATTTGGCGAGGTAGAACTACTCACACGCATTATGTGGTAGTGGAAGCTGCCATTTGACCCTGGCTGATAGCAAAGGGCTATATACCCTATAAACAATCCAAACTCCAAAGAATGAAGGATTTCTTTTGGCTGTCATCTGGCATGCCTTGTTCAAATAGAGGAGCCGCAAATCCCTTTTTTTTAAAAAAAAATGGTAAGCACTGGAACTATAATTCAAAAAGAAAAGTAACTATTTTGCCTCCTGCAACTTGAAAGCGCTCTATGTTATGCACCACAAAAGAAAAGTCAGTTCATTATAAAGCAATGAAATGCAGTTTAATTAGCAGCAGGACAGTAAGCACCGGCCACATCTCACATGGTCATTCCACCGAACACAAGCTATACTATGATTCCTCTCTGCTATCCACTTTCCAAGGAGAGCACCCTATGCCTGGTAACTAAATATAAGACACATAAGTAACAAGGAAGTCACCATATGTGAACCCTGTAATGCATTGTTGTATGTGAGGAAATTGTCACTTACCCAATGATCCGAGCTCCACCAGTTATAAATGCCACACTTGGACTGGATTTGTCGTTATCTCTGGGTATGTACAAATCCAACCTACATATTATATCTGTTACAAATTCTCCAGCATGATATATACCATGTGACTTTCTTAATCTTTACTTACCTACTTAGCTGTTCTGCATATACTACGCTTCCAAAAACCTGACTTGAAAAGAAACAGATAGCAGTGCCCAACTGGAAACAAAGAGGTGTTATAAATATTACAGCACCATCTATTGTTATAAATATTACTTACTGGAATATACTATGCCAACCATATTTCAGCACCATATATCAACAATATAAGGAAAAAAAAATCGTTTATCAAGAAAAGGTTGAAATTGCAAAAAAGGGCCAAACAATATGTAAGCAAAACATTTCAAGATATCCAAACGCAAATCTCTCTTTAATAAAAAAAAAAGCAAATCTCTTAATGTACAACTTCTACTCCTATAAAATCAAGCATGAGTAAAACTGCATATAAAAGGAGTGCAATAAGCAATGATATCCACCAATACATCTATTTGGCACAAATAAAATCTAGTTTTCAAAACATTAAAATGCTGCGGATAAAATATTTCATAAAGACATGAGCATATATATTTGCACCTGGTATATCCTGAACCCTAGAACAATTGGTTTTCATCGGCACAGCCCAACATGGCAATAGTTACCGTATAAGATTTAGATGCTAATGTACTGAGTTGAAAAGTTCATTGGCATTTTCTCTCAACACTACAAATAAAACAGTCATTTGCGTCCTTTTGTGCTAATCACCAAATGACTGGACTGTAATTAACAACGAAAAAGGACTGGCAGGAAACATTATTTTTGCTTTCAATTCAGATACCAATGTCAGATTCAGTTTCATATTGGAAGGCAAAACCAAATTTATATATGATTTACATCCCTAAAAATAAATCCATTCCTGCATTGGCATCGTATTCACAAAGAGACAAGGAGGAGCCCATACTTGACGCAGAGCTTGCATCGCGCACTTCCCTAGCCACAGCCAGAGAAGGTCCCTTCCGCTCACCAGCGCCTTCAAAAATGCAGTCACAACACAGAAGAAATAAAATATAATCACAAATAATCCATGGACAAAACACTGGCCGAAAAGTAACAGCAAAAGCATCGTGGACCATCCATTGGCTTCGCTAAATATTCAACGAAAGCATGCTAAGTAGCTCAAATGCAGAACGCAAGAACCAGGCTAAGCTGCGGCCCACCAGCCAGCCCGATGCACACAGCTAGCCATCTATCTGCTCAACATAGCGAGCCCCACCTGCGCCGCCCGCTTTCCTGCGAGGCTGCGTCCCTGCGTGCCACCAATGCACCGGCCTTCCTAGGCCACGGCGGCCAGAATCCGCCGCCGCGCGACTGGCCCCATGGACCCTACGCCGCCGCCCCATAAAAGAGATCCCAACCGGTCTACCCACACAATGCCGGCCGCCTCCGCCGCCGTTCACCCGCAAAAGAAGATAGACCCGAGGTAGAAGAAAGAGAAGCAAGGATGGAAGGCACCAACACACACCTGGAATCCGTCTGGACGAAAATGAACTTGACCATGAAGCCATCGCGCCCCAAGAGTATGGGACGGACGGATCTGGCCACCGAGACACCAGCTCTGGCCATGGACTCGCTGGATCCGTCTCCACATCACCGTGACACCAGTTCATGCCGCATTGGAGGAGACGTGCCGGCTTCCCCACGGTGCCGTAGTTCTTGCTCTCCTCCGCAGTACTGTAGATCTGGCCATCTATGGAGAAGGAAGGAAAATCAGGAGAGAGATTGAGAGCGAACAAAAGGGAGCAGGAGAGGAGCAAAATGATTCTGGTGGATGCACGTACGCAAACGGAGTCCGAGACCAAGCTGGATCCACACGATAGCGATGACACTCCGCTGCATCCGCCGCCCGCCGCCACGCCGGGGCCCTCCCGCGCCAGGGGGCACCCTCGCCGGGGTGCCGCGCCGCTAGATTCCACGCCGCCGCTGCACGGAGGCAGAGCGGAGGAGGGAAAGCAGCAGCATGTGGGGCTGGATGGGAGATGAAGCACGGAGTGCGCTACGCCGCCGCCATCGGGGCCGGGCGAGCCCCTCTCGCCGCTGTCGGGTCGAAGCGAAGCCGCGCTCCGGGCCGCCGTCGTGGCCGCACGTGCCGTGCGTCGCCGCCGGGCCATCGGTGGGGCCGTGTGTGCGGCAGGCCGGCCGCCGCCCGCCCGGCTGGGAGCGGTGGACCTGGAGCTGCCGGCTAAGCTAGGGAGAGAGAATGAGGGAGCCCAGAGAGGAGAGGAAGAGAGGGTGTGTCACCTGTGAGAGACGATGGGAGAGGAGGATGGCTAGATATTTTTCTGTAGCGGACCCACGCTGTCTTCTTGGCCAATGAATGGTCGACAACGTAAACTGGCACAGGCTTTGGCCTGGCTCCACAGCAGGCAGCTCAGCGCGGGAACGCGGCAAAATAGGGCAAAATGGCGGGAAGGAAGCTGCGCCATTGATTATAGATCTGATGATACACAGTAAAAAAACATCGACGTGGCCCATGTCGTTGCCCGTTCAATCCCGCCGCTCTAAAGACTTTAGATCCATCATCGCCGTACCATGCTTACGGCAGCTGAGGGGATCGCTGCTGACAAGTAATACACCAAGCCTTCCATCCTCTGCCTCCACAGCCATCTTAAACCTCCCAATGCTCTTGGGTGGGAGGTCAAAGATGGAGAATTTCATCTCACGCGTGTCAAGCACAAGCATGACGTCGTCTGCAGCATAATACACCCAGCAGACGCTGCCGTGCACGTACTGGCGACGCCACATAGAACGTCGAATCGTGCATACATAGTTTGGATTGCTATTATGGCTAAAAGACGCGGCATATCGCCACTGCCCGCTGGCTGAAGAGAAGACGAAGGCCACCACCTTGCTTGTCAGAGCAGTGCACATCAACCGGAACCGGTCATCTCTCTCGTCGCCGTCCTCGGCGGCTGGCGGTGCGAGGAAGGGATCATCCAATATCATTCTCATGTTGTCATTGCCATCGTCGATGCCGTCCTCTGCAGCTAGTAGCAGGTCACCGGGGATTGCCGGGATCTGGACGTGCCGCCGGTGCAAGGGGTCGTAGACCACGAGGTCCTCGAACATGCAATAACGATTAGGGCACCGGGTGAGGAGGACGCGGCCGTCACGGACATCGCAGACGCGCCAGCGTTTGCGGTCTGGGAGGAAAGAGAAGGTGAAGTCGGTGGCTTTCGCGAAGCCGGCGGCCGCCGGAGCGGAGCGCCGCGGCGACTGGGCCGTGACGAATTCCGTTTCGTAGTGACTAGGATCATCGCGCAGCAACCCAAGGACGGGCCGGCGGTGCACGGACCTGAAGCGGCGGAGGAAGCGGCCGTCGCAGACGACGCGGCGGAAGGAAGTGCAGACGGCGGAGGCGCGGGCAAGGTCGGCCGTGTCGTCGAGGCAGAGGAAGATCTCCTCCAGGAGATCGACGGGGAGGTCCGATGCCATCGAGTGGCCGGCGCACGGGTACGGTACGGTGGTGATAGGGATCGATGCAGCGGGTTAAGGGTTAAGCCACACACGGACCGTGTTGTATTTGTGGATGCTGTGCAAAGCAGATTATATTACTGCGCATATCGTAACCACCATGGACTCACCAAATAAACGTCTGACTGAACACTTCTTCTGATGATAAAACACAAAGAAATACAACTCTAGTACACGGTATAAATCGAGAAGGCTTTAGCTCCAAATTGTTAGAGTATCTCTAATAGTTTTCAAAACCCACGCTCTCAATTAATATTATTTTGAAAAGATTAAAAAGCTGCACTCTAATAGCTCTCTGTCTTAACTCCTAGTTTTTCGGCACTTGCAAAATTGATCCAATCGCACGCAAGGCGCATATATTGATCTACAGTCTCAAGGTACAAGGATGTGGAAAGAATAAAGAGTAGAATAAGATCCCAATGCGCAAATGTATAAAAGATAAAGAGTGTATAAAAGCATCCTGAAAATCATGTGCAATTATATATGAAAAATTCACGATGAGGTGAGCCATGGATTCACAGCAGGCGCGAAGGGCCTTGGTACACTACCAGAAAACAGTGATTTGCCGAGTGTCAAACCTCAGACACTCGGCAAAGAGGCTTTTTTACACTCCGCAAAGAGCCACTTTGCCGAAAGTTTTTTTTTTACACTAGGCAAAGAGACTTCTTTGCTGAGTAGTTTTTGACATTCGGCAAAGAGACATATTTGCTAAGTTTTTTTTTTTACACTCAACAAACAAACTCTTTGCCGAGTGTATTTTCTTTTGCACTCGGCAAACAAGAAAGTTTGCCGAGTGTTTTTTCACTTGGCAAAGAAATAATATTTGTTTTACTTCTGCCCTTCAAGCTTTTTCTACTCTTCACACACAACATTTGGTACTCTATTTTAAAGTTTGGTAATCTGGATCTATTTGCTATATTTAATTAATTAATTGCATTTCAAGCAATTTTCAGTATAAGTTAAATTTGAACTATAAGTGATTCAAATAATAGAATACAATAAGTAGAAAAATGTTATTTAGCTCAGTTTGAGGCCTTATCCATGAAATCAAAATAAATATAAATTTCAAACAATTTGTTTAGGAAACACGACCATGAACGTGTAGCCAAATGGTTTTTAAATTATAAAAAAATGAAATCTAAAAATCATGAGATTTGTCATGATGTGATGGTATCATTTATTGAGGCTATGATTAAAAAAAATTGAGATGGTTTCGCACATTTTTTTCACATACAATGTTCACAAATAACACATCTCTCATCTAATTTAATGAAATTAAACTAAAGGAGAGATATATAAGATTTATGAACAATATTACTATTACTATGTTGAATGAACAAATGACCAAAATAAAAGTTGTCGATGTTAAGAAGTTATACAACTTTGTAGTTGAACACTTTTTAATTTGAATTAATTGTGCCAACAAAAACTACGCTCGAATTTTTTAAATTTGAAATTTGATTTTTTCTAAAGTATCTCGGATGGGAGAATAGCCAAAATAAAAAATTTTAGATCTTGAAAGTTATGAAACTTTGTAGTCGACAACGTTTTGACTTAAACTCATTTTGTCAACTTAAAAACTATGCTTGAATTTCTCAAATTTGAAATTTGATTTTTTTTTTAAAGTACCTCAGATGGTAAAATAGGTAGATCTTGAAAAGTTATAAACTTTATAGTTGATAACTTTTTTATTTGAAATCATCTTATCAATGTAAACTAGGCTGAATTTCTTAAATTTGAAATTCAAATTTTGTAAATGACCTCAGATGTGGAAAGAGCTAAAATAAAAGTTGTAAATCATGAAAAGTTATAAGACTTTGTATTTGACAACCTTTTGATTTAAATTCATTTACGGCCTCAAACAAGCAATTTACTCTTGATTTAGTATAATTTGTGGAAACCAAAACGGAATCTAGACATAAGTGATAGTGTGGTACAGTGGTAGAGGAGGGTACACATAAGGGGAAGGTTCGAATCCCATCGGCCAAATAACATGCGAGTTTGCACAAAAATGTCGTGACTTGCGATGGAGACAGGCGCTGGCCGGTGCGGGCCTCCTCCGATTAAAAAAAATTGTTATCTTTCTGGGTTTTTTGTTCAAATTTTGTTGAGTTTGTTTGGCGAGTGTCATTTCAGCGCTCCATCCGATAAAAAAAAAACACTCGACCAATACCTCTTTATCAATATTTTTACCATATGCCTTGTGCTAAATGAGACACTCGATAAAATCTTTACCAAATGTAATAAGTACTTGATTCCAGTAGTGGTACCATGGTAGGTAAGGCACTGATGCCTGTAACCGTAACTTGCCTTCTAGATAGCCCTGTTCATGGGCTGGTTTTTGGCGGTTTCTGGTTTGTTTCCAAACCAACCCAAGATAAGTTCACCGGTGTGGTCTAGGCTGGTTTTCATCGGGTTCATTGAGTTCAATTAAATTAACTGGGTTGGGTTGGTCATGGTTTACGCGGTTACCATAGAATACTGTGGATTGTTCTGTTAGCGTATACACGTGAATTGAGGCTGAGACCTGTCGCACTCGTCGGCGGCGGCGGCGCTCCTATGCTTGAGCTCGCGCCTGCTACCCTGCCGGCTCCGCGCTCGCGGTCGTCGCTACCAGTGCCGCGCTCGCCGCCGCCACGCTCGACCGCACCTTGCCTCTAGCGTGCTTGCGCTCGTTGTTGCCACTGCTGCGCTTGCCAGCGCCCCGCTCAAGCTCGCGCTCGCCTCCACCGCGCGGTCGCTGCAGCTGCCGTGCTTGCCGGCACCGCACTTGAGCTCGCGCATTGCCGCCGCCGCGCTCGCCTCCGCGGCTCGCGCTCATTTCCGAAGGTGCCGCGCTTGAGCTCGCCTACCACCGCTGCACTTTGTTCCGCCGCTCACGCTCGATGCCGGAGCTGCCGTGCTCGCCGGCGGCGCGCTTGAGCTCGCCCACCACCGCTGCGCTCGCCTCCGCCGCTCGCGCTCGGGCTCACCGCCCGCCCTGCTCACCACGGAGACCGCGCCGCGCTCGTGCCTGCCTCGTAGCCTCGTCTGTTTTTCTGGGTTTCGATGGGTTCCGGCGGTTTCTAACCGTGACCACATAGGAGGAGGTCGAAGTCTTCGTGGGTAGACGGGTTTCAGACCAGACCATGTTGTAACCGTCGTGCTTGGTTTGCGTGGGCTGGTTACGGCCCGGCAGCCGGTTTGGCAAAACCGTTGAACAGGGCTACTTCTAGATGTTGTTGTTTTCCCAACGTAGTGCTTTATGTTGTTCCAAAAAAAGACGTAGTGCTTTATGTTTGCAGTGGCCCGATGATCGTCTTTCTTGTAATATAAATTCTCTCTTTTAGTTGAATGATACGTGCACTCGTGTGTATTCGAGAGAAAAAATATATTTAAAAATAAGAGTAAAGTATATGGCTGGTCCCTAAACTTGTTAAGGTGTGTTAAGCCGGTCTATAAACTCTCAAAATGACTACCTACGTCCATTATCTACATTGTGGTGTCATTTAGATCCAATCCGCTGTTAACCAGGAGGACGCCGTCAGCTCATATTACAATTAGCCCCTCCCATCACTTTCCAGGTCTAAAATTGACACAGCAGAAAAAATCGCCGTTCATCGCTGCCGCAGTCGCCATCTTGCTCCCGGCTGTTGCCTGCACGCTGCTAGAGTTGCCCCCTCCTTGCTCAGTGCCCACCACGCCGCTGCCATCGCACCCTTCTCGGCCATCATGCTGCTGCCGTCGTCCCCTCCCCGGCCACCACGCTGCTGCCTGCTGCCCTGCCCACCGTCGCTCCTCGGCCAGACCAGACGGCCACCACACCGGTGCCTGCCGTCGCTCCCTGGTCACCACGCCACTGGCCGCCGTCACTCCCTGGCCACCACGCCGCTGCAATCGCCCCTTCCTGTCCTTCATGGCTGATTAACTACTGCTCCCTTTCCTTGCTTTGTCTTCTTTGCAGGTGCTCTTTTGCCTTGACTAGTGCTTGGTCCTGCAGCCACCATCCTTCAATCTTGCAACGGATGACAGCTCCAGGGATGGCTTCTTTCCGATGTCTCCTGCTCCTGCCACGGATAGCCTCAACTCGTCGACGATCCTCTAACTGCAGTCTGCCTCAACGCCCACGCCACCCTCCGTCGAGGAAAACGAAGAGAGACGAACAGGCAACCTGGAAATTGAAGGGAGGGGCTAATTGCAATATATGAGCCGATGGCGTTCACCCGGTTAACATTGGATTGGACTTAAATGACACTAAGACATTGATTACGAACTCAAGTGGTCATTTTAAGAGTTTATGGACCGACTTGACACATCCCAACAAGTTTAGGGATCGGTCATGCACTTTACTCTTTGCGAAATATTTCAGACGCATGTTTCAAGTGTTTTAGCTGTTTTCGTACATATGTAGCAAGTATTTCATCTGGATGTTTCAAAAGTAGATCTAGTGTTGCAAGAAGTGTTTCAGATGCATGGTTTACGTGTTTCATCGGCATTAAGAAGTATGTTACAGGTGTTACAATTGGATGTTTCAAAAGTAGATCGAGCGTTGTATCTTTTGAACTTTGCTTTTTTCTGCTGCCTCATCTTCGCCTCAATGTCTCCTCATTCTTCTCCCGGCATCGTCTAGGCATCCGCCGCCCCTATCCTCCAGCATCATGTTGCATCCGCGCGGGTGCTTCCGTGGTTCACGTGCGTGCACCTGAGGCCGGCGGACGCCTCCGCGGCTCACACCGCAGGCAACGGCAACTGACGCCTCCGCGGCTCACACCGCAGGCAACAGCAACTGACTTGACACCCATGTGGTTTTCTCGTGCGGGGGCGAGACGGGCGTTGTTTTCTGTGAGTGCGTTCGGACACATTATTGTGGCCGGACATCTGGGCGCTGGGCTAACCCAAAGATTTATATCAATGACGCATATGTTTGAATTCACTTTAGAATTGGATCAGTGACTAATTTTCTGAATAAAGCAGTTAAACTTTATCATGTCATAATACCCTTGTGCAAAAAATGAAAATACATTGTGCAATTTATCAAAAAGTCCAAAATAACAGCCCAGCCTATATTGCATAGTCTGGCCCAGTCCATAACCGCAGCAGCACGTCAGCCTTCTGCCACTCCACTGCACCACTTCGCCGGCGGTCGAGTCGACCAGATCCACGGAGCCCTATCCGCCGCCGCCGCCGCCGCCACGATGTCCTCGTCGGCGAAGCGTCAGTTCTCCGGCGCACCAGCATCGCAGCTGATCTTCCCCGACGAGATCCTGGAGGAGATCTTCCTCCATCTCGACGCTATGGAAGACCTCGTCCGTGCCTCCGCCGCCTGCACGACCTTCCGCCGGGTCGTCTCCTCGCGCCGCTTCAGGCGCCTCTACCCCGCGCCCGTCCTCGGCGTCCTCGAGTTCGACGCGCCGGGAAGATTCCACCCGGCGGAGCCGCCCCACCGCTCCGCCCCTGCCGCGCGCGCCCTCGCGCAGGCCGCCGACTTCGCCTTCTCCTTCCTCGGCGCCCCTCACTGCTGGCAGATCTGCGACGCCCGCGACTCCCTCGTCCTCCTCTACCGGCGCGTCGGAGTCACTGACGCGTTCGCTGACCTCATGGTCTGCGACCCCTTGCGCCGCCGGCACGTCCAGCTACCTCCCATCCCCGACGACCTAGCGGCTGGTACTGGGAGCTGGGGCATGCAGGAATTCAATTCCTTCCTCGATCCATTCCTCGATCCAGACAGTGACAAGGACAAGGAGAAGCCGGATTTCTCGTTCCGGGTGACCTGCGCTATGCAGTGCGAACACAAGCTCGTGACCTTTCACTTCTCTTCGGTCACCGGACAATGGCGATGCATCACGTTCAATAGAACAATTCCTTTGGACCCTTTCTTTGTTTCGTTTCAGAAGCTGTTTAAGCGCCACTATGCGCACGGCTGCATCTTCTGGACGATCAGTATCTTCAGCAGTTTTATGATCATGCTCAACATGCATGATAAGAAACTATCAGTTGTTGAACTCCCTCCTGGCAGTCATCAGAACCCGCGAACAAGGGCCATTGTGGAGACAGGGGAAGGCATGATAGGCCTGTTTACTCTTAGTGATGGCATGCTAGAGCTCTACTATAAGTCTTTGCTAGGAACTGAGTGGCAGCACCAAAGGATAATCCCCTTGCCCAGACCAAACAGTTCCTGGAACATCGTTGATGCAGCTGCAGGGTACCTACTCCTAAAGGCGGTACCACGGGATCCTTCGCATTTTGAAAAGCGGGAGTCACATTATTTCACACTCAATCTCAAGACATTTCTAGTAGAGCAGCTGTGTGTTTCGAATAATAAGTACACTCGAGGTGCTCTCCTCTGTGCAAGTTTCCTATCACCATTCTTACTGCCAAGCATATGATACGGTAAGATACAAAACTTCTTTATTTTCTTATTGCATCCTATTTATGATGTGAAAAATCCATTTATAATTGATACCATTTTCATAGAATATTTCTTTGTCATGTTAGACTAATTGTTCATTGAAGAAGATTATGATGTTTGAATCCTAAAATGTGTGCACACCTTATAAAAATAAATTGAGGGTGTACCAGATGTGTATGCCCTCAGATAGGAGTGAACGAAAATGCAACTCATGGCCATATGCGCACACACATGTATAACCGTAATAAACCTGTGGAGAGTTTAGAGTCTAAAAAATGCATTTTTTTAGTGGTCCTCCATTTTGCATATCTGCACTTCTTTAGTCTATACGCTATATGTCTCCTAGATAAACTTAATGGAGACCTTGAGCTATAATGTTTGGTAGACTTGGCTGCACATTTCAAGTTCCTTTGTATCATTTTAGTCTTCTCTGTAGTGTAGACTTTGAACTCCTCAAGTCTTAGGCAGATAGACTTCTGTGTTTGCTGCAGTTAGTGGACCTAATCAGTCAGCCCCCAACCTTATGCATGTATGTACATTAATTTCAATTCATGTCTCCAAACACAATGAATAGTTTGTTTGAATACACATGCCTGGAGACAGTTAACATGGCTTATTTGGTAAAACTGGTCCTAACATTGAATCTTTGGTAGGTCAGCATCTTGACCAGGACTTTTCAAGGTGATATTGCAATGTCAGTTGGTAACATCTGTATGGTGCCTTGAAACATTATGCATGAGACATGCTAATGCTGTTAGGGATGACTGTACTGTTGTGTTTTGGAGCTATTTGGCATGCAATCGAGGTACTATGGGGGCCTTCTAACCGATTTGTGCTTGCACATTTGTAGCCATGGCTCATGAAGATTTGTCCAATCAGAAACTGGGTTCAGTTCTGATAAAAATGAACAAAATGGTTATTTCCATTTCTTGGCACCAAGTAGGCCTTCCTACTTATACTAGCTTCTATCCTTTGCTTTTGAGACTCCTGTTGTTTATCCTTAATTCCCAGTAGAATTGCAACTAAACCGATAGCTGCTGCAATTGTGTTGTATTTCCTGTTTGTTATTGGAACAAAGAAATCTACAGTTCTGTTAAATCAGTTTAAACGTCTATCTGCTGTTTTTTTTGAGAGCCCACGGATAGTGGCTGAGATCTCAAGGTCTTTGAATAACCTTCCTTTGCTGTTTCTCTTAGCTGGTTATGATCATTGATTGTGGTTTATCATCTTCATCTTCATTTTTGAAATATGCCATCAATGGGGATTTGTTCCCCTGAGATGGATGAAGTTATGGTGTGCTCTGTGAAAGGAAAAAAAAAAAGTTTCTTGGTACGGCATTATGTCAAATGGTCCGGGAGAATTTTGCATATCTTTGGCCTTGCAATGTACTTCAGCTCTCACTCGCAACTTTTAACCTGTGGAGAGTTTAATTGTACCTGAAGTCATATAGGTTCTCTTCTGTGTCTGTCTGTGGGCTTTCCCTTGACTCTAGTTCCTACACAACCCTACTGGTGAACTTTGACTTTCATGTCTGGGAAATATGCCTGCCGCCCTTTTCAACTTTCTGTTTGTCACTTGCGTTTTGGGGTAGCCTGTAGGTTGAATTATTTATGGAGTGGCATTTGTGCTCGGTAGCATGTTGTCATTACTTGTGGTTGTAGAGCGTTGGGCAGAATTTTGTCCTACTAGTGTAGTCAGTCTGCTGCAATGATATACACGTACCTGTTAAAACAGTTGCAAATATACATTATTCACATCTAGCATGCTGGTGCTCTAGTAAAATTGTTTCAGTTTTATACACACGAACATTATATTATATTGTGTCTGAAACTAGATCACAAAAGGCTGAGGCCTTCTATTTTGAATGTACGGAAATTGTATTGACGAATAAGATAAAAATCCATATATTATATATACACACATGGATAGGTTGCATGTCTTGCTAACGCATGATTGGTTTTGACTGGCTTTATTTATTTCAGCCACAAATAAGTGATGATGGCTGACGATTAATTAAGCAGATAATAACCAACTGTGGATAGATCTGCAGAAGCAGCAAGCTTTTACTGAGCCACTGGTGTCTCCTGGCCAAGAACAGGGTAGTCTGTGTAGCCAAGCACAGGATGTGAGGTGTAGAACGTGCTCCTGTCATACTTGTTGAGACCTGCCTTCTTCCTGAACCGCTCTGGCAGATCAAGGTTGGCAAGGAATAGCCGCCCGTACGAGATCAGGTCGGCGTAGCCGCCGCTGACCACATTGTCCCCTTCATCCCGGCTGTACCCTCCGTTCACCATGAATGTGCCCCTGAACGCCTCCCTGAAGGGCAGGAGGCGACGCCAGATCGCCAGCTTGCCATCGTCCTCGCCGCCATCATCGGCGCCCATCGTCCTTGGCTCGACCATGTGGCAGTAGAGCACGCCGAGCTTGTCCATGGACTTGATGAGGTGCAGCGCGTGCCCCTCTGGATCGGCGGCGTCGTCGGTGCAGGCAGCAAATGGGGAGAGGCGCACGCCGACGCGGTGCGCACCGATCTCATCAGCCACGGCCGCCACCACGTCCGTGGCGAAGCGGCGGCAATGGCTGTCGACCAGGCTGCTACCATCACTAATGGCCTTGTTGGCGGCGTCCTTGATGATGAACCGGTCCTGGCGCAGAGGGTCATTGTCTAGGAACCACCAGAACTGGTTGACGAGGAACCCGTTGGCAGCATGGATCTCCACACCGTCGAAACCTGTGATGGTACAGGCATGTATAACAAACTTCTGTTAGCACTGTAAATTTATTTGCATGACTGAGGAAATTGCATTAGCTAATGATCATTACCGGCTTTGATAGCGTTTCTGGCGGCGATCCGGAAGTCATTCACCATTTGTGGTATATCTTCTGCTTCCAACCTTGGAGGGGCCCCAAACTCTGCAACATCGATCTAGTAAGTTTTTGATAAGAGAGAATAATGAATGGACTATATATATACATAAATGGACATTTTATTTAGTTATATATTTGTTATATCAAGGTTCCAGCGAATACCAAACAAAACCAGAAAGAATGAAGAACACAAAGAGCAGTGAACAATCGAATGAAGATCAAACAAGATGAGACCAGTGGGTGGGATGCCGCGGCCCGTGTGCCAGATTTGGCAGAAGAAGAGGGCGCCCTTGGCATGCACCGCGTCAACGACGGTTTTCCAGCCCTCCACCTGCTCCTGGCTCCACAGCCCGGGCACCGGTGGGAACCCTACCCTTGCCGTCTCCGACACCGCGCAGGCCTCGGCGATGAGGAGGACGCCCGGCGCCGCCCGCTGCTCGTAATACAGGGCGTTGTGTGGCTGCGCCATGTTCTCGTACGACCTACAGCGCGTCACCGGCGCATGAACAACCCTGTAAACATATCCAGCCATCGTCATCATATATACGCACAAAAGATCATGAACTATCTTATTAGTGGCAATCTTGCTAAAATACTTGACTGACCTGTGAGCCAGGTTGAATTTGCCCATCTTGTAAGGTGTCAGGAGAGGAGTAGTCGCCTCCATGCCTTCGCTCGGCAGCGCGTCCTTCAATCTATGGGAATTGGCGAAAGCTTCTGCAATTCTGCTGCTGCTGCTGTACTTCTGCTTTGTATCACGATTGAGTATATATGTTGATGGAAGAGGAGCATTATCCAAGCTAGCTAGGTATTAGGATAGCGCTGATTATTGGTGACTTGTAAGAGCTGTGTGACTGGTTGCCGGCCGGCCATTATTGTAGTATAATCAACTACTCTTACAAAACTACTGCCAATTGTTGTACTACTCCAGATACACATATTGTCATCTGCACAGTTATATAAGCTCAAAGTCAGAACAAGTAGCGTGTAGCATGTACACCACCACCACATTGTGTGTGCACAGTTATATATAAGCTCAAAGTCTGAACAAGTAGCGTGTAGCATGTGCACCACCATCACATATTGTGCGTGCACAGTTATATATAAGTTCAAAGTCAGAACAAGTAGCGTGTAGCATGTGCACCATCACCTTTTCCCCCTTCTACGCTAGATGCGACCATGTGTTGCCTTGTATAAAGGGTTAATTGGATATATGTCAATGTTATAAATATAATGCTTTGAAAATATAACATTACTATTTTTTTGAGAGCAATATAACATTACTATGTATGGTTTTGGAAACGTACCACTATAATTTCACATGTCTTGGAACTCTTTCGATTCATTTGTCTGAATTTTTACATCAAATTGCCCTCTCCTCCCTCCCTGCTTCCTCTCTTTTTTTTTTACGATCCTATGCATGGCCAGGGGGCATGCAGCGCTGTAACTCGCTCGTGTGCGCCGGCCTCGCAGCACCTTGCTCGCCAGGCCACCATTGCAGCCGTGCTGGCAGGCCAGCCCCATGCCTCCCACTACTCAACGATTCACCACCATGGTGCATCCGCGACATGTCGGCCATGTTGGCCTACCCCTGGACGGCGTACGTGCTCCAGCTCGTCCTTGCGGTGCGCAGAGCCACACATCTATGCCATCTGCTTCAGCGAGCACCTTGTCACCTACACTTTCGCTGGCCCCAATGCGTCATGACTGCTCGCCAGTCCTGTGGCCTGTGCGGCAAATTGCCCCTTCGTTTGCAGTTTGCACACCAGCTTGCACTCAAAGCGTTAGCGTTCTCTTCTTCTCCCATAGTTTCCCCACTATTTCCAAATCAATACAGCTTATTTCACAGTTACAGATCGTCATAATATTGACACCACTGAAAACTCTAGTTTGGTTTTTGAATAATTAATAAACTAATCATATGGCTAAGTATATGCATCAAAAGATAGGATGGTCCAAGCCAAGTGGAGCTAGCTAGCAAGCATGGTGGAAGATGGTGGTGGCCAAAAGATTTAAGATCAAAGGCTCTAGCTTGGAAAAGAAGAAAGAGAATAACAAAAGAGTTCAATGCAAAGGTATAAAAGCTAAATACCAACCATAGAGTTGTGATCACGTCTAGGATTGATAGTAAAAGGGGGAATTCTTTGCAAATACCGTTATCCAAGTGCATAGGTGTTTTTAATTCCATTCATATGCATTGGAGCCTAGTGAGAGCTAACACTAATTCACATACACTTGTTAGGATACTTGGAGTTAGCTCACAAGCACAAGGGCGGTGAGACTTGGGCTCAAAAGATAGAAGACAGGGGACTCGAACCGGTTGTCAACACGGGTTGGACTAGTTTGAGTGGCAAAGACCCTGGCCAGCTTGTCTCAGACCCATGGCGTCAAGGCGGTCGAACCAATTGGTTTTGATTCGGACTGACCTACAGTGAGTTTTGGACATCTCCAAGAGCATAGAAACAACACTTCTACTCTTCTCCCTTGTTTGCTTGATCATCTATTGAGTTTTGGAGGGCATCCAAATGCATTTGAGAGATTAGTTCATCTTTGTGGCACTTGTGATCTTGTTGGTTGTGGATGTTCTTGTTACTCTTGATAGTTGCCGCCACTTAGACGGTTTGGAGTAGCTCTGAGTTGTCAAAGGAGTTGGAGATTGTCTCAGGCCAGGTGTGATTGTGAAGGGTTCTTATGCTTATTCGTCAACGGAGCGCCAAAAGCAACTTTAGTAAATTGCTCATGACTTTTGTACCCTCTATTGTGTTGGTTGTACGGCGCCCTTGTTTGGTGTTGGCGTGTGATGACAATTAGCTTGTGAACCACCAAGTGAGGGTGCCGCCACAACGGGAACCAGCTAGCTAGCAAGTAAGTGAATCTCGGGAGAAAAATCTTGTGTCAATTGGATTCTCTTGGTATTCATCCATTGGACACTTGCCCGAATTGTTTTGCAGCATGTGCAGCACCCACCTTTGCCCCTTCTATGCTAGATGCAACCATGCCTCCATTTTACCATCCAGAATGCTAGATCTACATCATGAGTTCATGCATGATAATCAAGTATGATTAAGTTGAGCATCATATAAATAATTAAACAAAGGGTGCGGCAGGGTGCATACAACCACGCAGGATAACACAACCTACTTGAAACATTATTCAGGGCATGGGACTAGCTCCCACTACAATCGTGTTGACGTTCTACCAGCTTCTACCAGGGGCGGAGCTACAGCTTGTCATCAGGTTCCGTAGACCTTGAAGGATTTTTAAATTTCACTGGAAAATTAGTGCAAATAGTGCTAAAAGTTCCTAATGACCTCACCTATTTACAGACAAGACCCCCGATAATCATCTAGTTTAGATTTTGCCACTAGCTTCTACTAGCAAATAAATGAGTCCATCAAAACACAAACAATTTCAAGCCAGTGCAGCAAGAGATAGAGCACGATTTTAGAAAAAAAATTGAAACTAACCTTATAATTTTTGAGATAAAATAAATTTTTCTATGAAGTTTTTTAAGATTAAACCAGATTGTATTTTTAATTGCATTTTATGTAAAATATTTAGATATATTTTTAAATACAAAATTATATAAACTTTAGGTTGTCTTTAGAAAATATTTCTAGTCTCATTTGCCTTCCTAAATTTTTAGTTCGATTTATCCTCTAACATGTTGTCACTTTAGTAAAATCACCCAAAAATAAGTTTTCAAAAGAAAACACCCAAAAAAAATAAAGAAAACAAATGGTTTCAAAAAAACGAGGAGCGTAGAATAAAACTGGCCTTGACGATTTGTTTACCGTAACAGTTCCATGAGGTAACTTGATTTTTTTTCCTTTTTTTTAAAGAAGAGACAACTTGGATTTTTTTTCCTGTCTTCTATGAGATGATGAAATTCACTAGAAAGGGCCGGCCCAGACCACATTGCCCAGCAAGGCCCAGCCCATAACCGCAGCAGCACCTTCGCTTTCTGCCACTCATCTTCCACTCCACACACTTGCCGTCGGACGAGTCCAACAGACCCACCGAACCCTATCCGCCGCCGACGCCGCGCGATGTCCTCGCCGGCGAAGCATCAGGTCGCCGGCGCACCGGCGTCGCAGCCGGTCTTCCCCGAAGAGATCCTGGAGGAGATCTTCCTCCGCCTCGACGCCATGGAAGACCTCGCCCGCACCTCCGCCGCCTGCACGACCTTCCGCCGCGTCGTCTCCGCAAGCCGCTTCCTTCACCGCTTCAGGTGCTTCCACCCCCCTCCCGTCCTCGGCATCCTCGAGTTCGACGCGCCGGGAACATTCCACCCCGCGGAGCCGCCCCACCGCTCTGCCCCTGCCGCACGCGCCATCGCGCAGGCCGCCGACTTCACCTTCTCCTTCCTCGACACCCCTCACTGCTGGCAGGTTTGCGACGCCCGCGACTCCCGCGTCCTCCTTCACCGTCGCATCAGCATCACGCCCGTGTTCCCTGAACTCATGGTCTGCGACCCCTTGCACCGCCGGCACGTCCAGCTACCCGCCATCCCCGACGACCTAGCGGCTGCTACTGGGGGATGGGGCATGCAGCAATTCGATCCCTTCCTCGATCCAGACACTGACAAGGACAAGGAGGAGCCGGATTTGTCATTCCGGGTGATCTGTGCTGTGCAGTGTGAACACAAGCTCGTGACCTTCCACTTCTCTTCAGTCACCAGACAATGGCGATGCATCACGTTCAATCGAACAGTTCCTTTGTACTCTTCATTGGTTAAGTATCAGAAGCTGTTCAAGCACCACTATGCACATGGCTGCTACTTCTGGACGATCGATGTCGTCAGCAGTTTTATGATCGTGCTCAACATGCAGGATATGAAACTCTCTGTTGTTGACCTCCCCCCTCCTGGCAGACATGGGAACCTGCGAGCATGGTCCATTGTGGAGGCAGGGGAAGGTATGATAGGTCTGTTCATTCTTAGTGATGCCAAGCTACAGCTCTACTGTAAGTCATTGCTAGGAACTGAGTGGCAATTCGAAAGGACAATCCCCTTGCCTAAACCAAACAGTTACTGGAGCATCGATCATGCAGCTGCTGGGTACTTACTCCTAAAAGCATCACAACTGGATTCTTCCAAGTGTGCTACACTGGAGTCACAGTATTTCACACTCAATCTCAAGACATTCCTAGTTGAGCAGCTGTGTGTTTCGAATAATCAGTACACTCGAGGTGCTCTCCTCTATGCGAGTTTCCTTTCACCATTCTCACCGCCCATATGATACGGTAAGATACAAAACTTCTCTGTTTTCTTATTGCATCCTATTTATGATGTGAAAAATCCATTTATTATCGATACCATTTTCATAGAATATTTCTTTGTCATGTTAGACTAAGTGTTCATTGAAAATTATGATGTTTGAATCCTAAAATGTGTGCACGCCTTTAAAAAAGAAATTGAGGGTCTACCAGATGTGTATGCCCTCAGATAGGAATGAACGAAAATGCAACTCATGGCCATATGCTCAAACATCTATAACTATAATAAACCCGTGGAGAGCTTAGATGTATATAAAAAAAATGTATTTGTTAGTGGTCCTCCATTTTGCATATCTGCACTTCTTTAGTCTATATTCTTATACGTCTCCTACATAAACTTAATGGAGACCTTGAGCTATAACGTTTCATAGACTTGGCTGCACATTACAAGTTCCTCTGTATCATTTTAGTCTTCTCTGTAGGCTTCAAACTCATCAAGTATCAGGCAGATAGACTTCTCTGTAGTCTATATTCTAATCAGTCAGCCCTCAACCCTATGTACTATATCTATACATTAATTTTAATTCCAATTTATGTCTCTAAACAGAATGAATAGTTTGTTTGAATGCACATGCCTGGAGACCGCTAACATGGCTTATTTGGTAGGTTTTTTCGTGCTTTTCCTAACATCAATCTTTGGTAGGTCAGCATCTCAGCCAGGACTTTTCAAGGTGATATTGCAATGTCAGCCAGTAACATCTGTACGGTGCCTTGAAACATTATGCATGAGACATGCTAATGCTGTTAGGGATGACTAGTCTGATCAGCTGTTTAATTTAAGCAATCATGTTCTCCCCTTTTGCTATCATGTTGTACTATTGTGTTTTGGAGCTATTTGGCATGCAATCAAGGCACTAAGGAGCCCTTCTAATTGCCTTTTGCTTGCAAATATGTAGCCCTGGCTCATGGAGATTTGTCCAATCAGAAACTGGGTATAATGATGAAAACTATCGAAATGGTTTTATCCATTCCTTGGCATTAAGTAGGCCCTCTTACTTACTAGCTTCTATCTGTTGCTTTTGAGACTCCTATTGTTTGTCCTTAATACCCAGTAGAATTTCAACTAACTAATACTAGCAGCCACACAGTTGTGTGCTATTTCCTGTTTGTGGTTGGAACAAGGAAACTTTATGGTAAATAATATAGTATTGTAGAATTTTTTCCAGTTTGGTTATGTCAATTTAAATCATCCGCTGGGACTCAAGGTCTGTGTCAACTGGCTTGTCCTTTAATCTGGTTATGATCATTGATTGGTTTCTTATCATCTTCATTTTTTTTTAAGTGTGCCATCGATGGCAATTTGTCCTTGTAGCATGGAAAGCTAGTTTCTCAGTACTGTGTCAAAATATCAAACAAGTCCTGGTCATCATAAGCATGTGCTGGCGATACATGCAGTTAAGATCCCTTGATATCGATATCACTGGTCAAGAGAATTTGGTAAGCTTTGGCCTTGCAATTGTAGATGGTGTCTTCAGCCCTGACTCATGAATGTATAAATAACCCTGTGGAGAGCTTAACTGTAACATGAAGTCATATATATGTTCTATTCTTCTGTCGGTGTGCGGACTTTCCCTTTGTCTAGTTTCTACACAAGCTTCCTGGTGAACTTTGACTTGTCATGTTTGGGAAATATATGTGGCCTTTTCAACTTTCCGTTTGTCACTTTCTTTTGTGTGTACTAGTCTGTTGCTACATTAACATTGTTGTACTCTGTAGTCTGTGATTACTTGAGGAATATCACAGAATTTTGGGTGGACAAGATGTCTGCACTGAGAGTATATGATCATGAGACGAGTGTATGGACAGATCTGACCATGCTAACAATAACAGGAGGCAGCGTTGTTGGCTTGCACCATGGAAGACTTCTGTGCTCAAATTTTGGGGGCGGCCTAGCGGCGCAGCCTTAAGCTTGTTTGAGGAGGCCTGCATGGCATTCCAACGACGTCGATACGCATTCCCCCACGTCATTGTTTAGTTGTTGATTTACTCCCTCCATGTTGGTAATAGAAGTCGTTTAGGACAGCGACACGGTCTCCAAAGTATAACTTTGACTTCATATTTTTATAAAAATATTCATCACAAAGTGATATATTTATACTTTTATGAAAGTATTTTTCAAGACAAATCTATTCATATGGTTTTCACACTTCTAAACTTAACAACTTAAAAGTTATTCATGATTTATGTTTATAATGTTTGACCCAAACCTTGTCAAAAACGACTTCTATTTCCTATACGGAGGGAGTATGTGCTCTGCGTGCGTCATGTAGACATCACATTTATAGACCTCGTTTCAATTTGTTCTTGTACTGTCTTCTGAACAGCTAGAGAATCTAATTATATTATTATTAATTGGTGCCATGCCAAAAAAAATAACCCTACAAATTATCATAATACTCTCTGTCTAAAAATAAAAGTTCTTGTTTCTTGAGAAGTTAATATTTTTTAACTTTAATGACCAATTATACATAAAAGATTATTAATATTTATAATACATAACTAATATTATTAGATAGATCTTTGAATATAAAATAATAATTTATGTAGAGATATAAATATTGTACATATTTTTTTATAAATCTAATCAAAATTCTGATAAAATTTATATAAGCCTAGTGAAAGTTGATAAAATTGGACCCAAACGCATCTCATATCGTCTATCTTTCTATTGTACAATTCGCTTGAAAGGGCCGGCCCAACCCACATTGCG
Organism: Chrysopogon serrulatus; assembly: GCA_015844335.1. Classification (NCBI taxonomy): domain Eukaryota; kingdom Viridiplantae; phylum Streptophyta; class Magnoliopsida; order Poales; family Poaceae; genus Chrysopogon; species Chrysopogon serrulatus. Next base: position 176,302 of record JADLZL010006445.1, read on the forward strand.
TAGCCTGGCCCAGTCCATAACCGCAGCAGCGCAGCGCTTCTGCCACTGCCACTCGCCCACTCCACTCCACTCCACTTCGCCGTCGCCCGTCGAACAGATCCACCGTGCCCTCTCCGTCCCCGTCGCCGCGGCGCCGCGCTAACCATGTCCTCGCCGGCGGCGCATCGGGTCGCCTGCGCCCCGACATCGCAGCCGGTCTTCCCCGACGAGATCCTGGAGGAGATCTTCCTCCGCCTCGACGCCGCGGAAGGCCTCGCCCGTGCCTCCGCCGCCTGCACCGCCTTCCACCGCGTCGTCTCCGCACGCGGCTTCCTTCGCCGCTTCAGGCGCCTCCACCCAACGCAGGCCCTCGGCCTCCTCGGGCGCGGCGGGCGCGGCGGATTCCACCCCGCCGAGCTGCCCCATCCCTCCGTCCCCGCTGCGCGCTCCCTCGCGCGGGCCGCCGACTTCACCTTCTCCTTCCTCGGCACCCCTGACAGCTGGCGGGTCTGTGACGCCCGCGACGGCCGCGTCCTCCTCTACCGGCTCGACGAAACCAACCTCATGGTCTGCGACCCCTTGCACCGCCGCCAAGTCCAGTTACCCCCGATCCCCGACGACCCAGCATCTGCTACTTGGGGCCGGCGCGTGCAGGAATTCCATTCGTTCCTCGATCCAGCCACCGACACGGAGAAGGAGACGCAGGATTCGTCATTCCGGGTGATCAGCGTTGCGCAGCACCAACACAACTTCGTGACCTTCCACTTCTCTTCTGTCACTGGAAAATGGCGATGCATCACGTTCAATAGACCAGTTCTTCCTTCGGCCCCTGATGTTAGGTTTCGGATATACGGGCGCCGCTATGCTCACGGCAGCTTCTTCTGGACGACCAGTCAAATCAGCAGTTGTGTGGTCATGCTTAACATGCATGATATGGAACTCTCTGTTATTGACCTCCCGCCTGGCGTACAAGATAACCTAATACCAACACTCTCCATTGTGGAGGCAGGGGAAGGCAAAATAGGTCTGGCTACTCTTATTAGAGGTGACAGGGTACAGCTCTACTGCAGGTCTTTGCAAGGAACTGAGTGGCACCATGAAAGGATAATCCCCTTGCCCAAACTGAACAGTTACTGGATCATGCTCGATGCAGCTGCAGGGTACTTGCTCCTTCAAGTGGTGCCACGGGATTTGGAATTGCATGATTTGCAGGAATCACAGTATTTCACACTCAATCTTGAGACATTCCTAGTTGAGAGGCTTGGTGTTTCAATTCCGCACATTAGAGATGCTTTCCTGTATGCGAGTTCTCTATTACCATTCTCACAGCCAAGCATATGATACGGTACGAACCTTCCGTATTTTCTTCAAATTTGGAGTTATAGTGTTGTGCTCTTGCATCCTACTTTTTCACATAGCGAACTTTTGATTGGTGCATCATCTCAACTCAATTCCGTGGTTGTGACCATGCTCATCTGCGCTGATTGACTGTTAATTAGAGGCATTACTACATTTTGTGCTTTTATGTGTTGTTTGGACAGCTGATCAAATTGGCAATGGATGATGATTATTGCAGTATTGTTCAGCATGTCAATTCCAATTAACATGTTTCGCTACTAACTTGAGGTTTTAACTTTTAACAAAGTCAGGTTTTATGTATCACTGGCATGCAATGCATAATGCCATATACTCCCTCCAATTTCAAATGTAAGGTGTGGTTTGGCTTGTCACATTCTCAAAAATAAGATGTTGACTATTAATTTATCCTACTTCACAATTGAATCATAACCATAAGAAAGTACTTTCAAAGGTGAAATCCAATGATACCATTTTCATAGAATATTTCTTTGTCATGTGAGACTAACTGTTGATTGAAGATTATAATGTTTGAAACCTAATAAATTGTGTGCACACCTTATAAAGAGAAACATGGCTATATGCTCATACATCTATAATTAAACCCCGGAAGAGTTTAGATGTTTATGAAAATTTATATTCGCTAATGGGTCCTCCATTATACATATTTGCACTTCTTTGATCTAAACGTCTCCTGCACTAGCTTAATGGGGGACCATGAGATATAATGTTTGGTAGACTTGACTGCACATTACAGGTTTCTTTGTATCATTTTTAGCCTACACTGTAGGCTTCATTGCCAGTGTCACAAATTTGGGTTGATCTCTGTCCATTGTAACAACTTAACTTACAGTACGCTAGAGCGGGTTTGAGCTTCCATGTAAACCTTTACTGAACACCCCCCCACCCCACCACCCAACCACCAACAGGGTGCTGCTAAGGCATCTTGTATCAAACTATTTCTGTACCTTAACACAAAGATGCGCGAACCTTTTGCGTGGTTGGGGGGAAAAAACATACTCTGTAAGCTTTGAGCTCATCAAGTATTAGGCAGATAAAGATTTCTGTGTCTGCTACAGTTTGTGGGTCTAATCAGTCACAAGCTCTCACCCTACGCATTTCTGTACATGAATTTCAATTCACATCTCAAACACAATGAAAAGTTTGTTTGAATGCATATGCCTGGAAGCACAGTTAACATGGCTTATTTGGTAGGTTTTTGCATGCTGGTGCTAACATTTAATCTTTGGTAGGTCAGCATCTCAACCAGGACTTCTCCAGGTGATGTTGGAATGTCAGTCAGTAACATCTGTATGGTGCCTTGAAACATTATGCATGAGACATGCTAATGCTATAATGTTTGGTAGACTTGGCTGCACATTTCAAGTTCCTTTGTATCATTTTAGTCTTCTCTGTAGTGTAGACTTTGAACTCCTCAAGTCTTAGGCAGATAGACTTCTGTGTTTGCTGCAGTTAGTGGACCTAATCAGTCAGCCCCCAACCCTATGCATGTATGTACATTAATTTCAATTCATGTCTCCAAACACAATGAATAGTTTGTTTGAATACACATGCCTGGAGACAGTTAACATGGCTTATTTGGTAAAACTGGTCCTAACATTGAATCTTTGGCAGGTCAGCATCTTGACCAGGACTTTTCAAGGTGATGTTGCAATGTCGGTTGGTAACATCTGTATGGTGCCTTGAAACATTATGCATGAGACATGCTAATGCTGTTAGGGATGACATCCATATAGTCTGATCAGGTGTTTAGTTTATGCAGTCATGTTTTCCCTGTTGCCATTGTATTGTACTGTTGTGTTTTGGAGCTATTTGGCATGCAATCGAGGCACTATGGAGGCCTTCTAACCGATTTGTGCTCGCACATTTGTAGCCATGGCTCATGAAGATTTGTCCAATCAGAAACTGGGTTCAGTTCTGATTAAAATGAACAAAATGGTTATTTCCATTTCTTGGCACCAAGTAGGCCTTCTCACTTATACTAGCTTCTATCCTTTGCTTTTGACACTCCTGTTGTTTATCCTTAAAATTCCCTGTAGAATTGCAACTAAACTGATAGCAGCTGCAATTGTGTCGTATTTCCTGTTTGTGTTTGGAACAAAGAAACTCTACGGTAAGTAGTCTACGGTTCTGTTAAATCAGTTTAAACGTCTATCTGCTGTTTTGTTGAGAGCCTACGGATAGTGGCTGAGATCTCAAGGTCTTTGAATAACCTTCCTTTGCTGTTTCTCTTGACTGGTTATGATCATTGATTGTGGTTTTATCATCTTCATCTTTGAAATGTGCCATCAATGGGGTTTGTTCTCGTAAGATGGATACAGTTACAGTGTGCTCTGTGAAAGGAAAAAAAATAGTTTCTGGGTACGGCATTATGTCAAAATGTCCGGGAGAATTTAGGTAATCTTTGGCCTTGCAATTGTACTTCAGCCCTCGCTCGCAACTTTTAACCTGTGGAGAGTTTAATAACTTTCAACCTTTGGAGAGTTTAATTGTACCTGAAGTCATATAGGTTCCCTTCTGTGTCTGTCTGTGGGCTTTCCCTTGACTCTAGTTCCTATTTTTGGGAAATATGCCTGCCCTTTTCAACTTTCTGTTTGTCACTTATGTTTTGGGGCAGCCTGTAGGTTGAATTATTTATGGACTGCATTTGTGTACTAGGTAGCCTGTTGTAATCACTTGTGGTTGTGGAGCATTGGGCAGAGTTTTGCCGTTCTGCTAGTGCAGTCAGTCTGCTGCAATGATACATACACATACACCTGTTAAAACACTTCCAAATATGCACTGTTCATATCAGCATGCTGGTACTGTAGTAAAATTGTTTCAGTTTTATACACACAATCACACGAGCGTTATATTACATGATGAAGAAAAGGGTAAGCTTTGTATTACATGATGAAGAAAAGGGTAGTCTCTGTGTAACCAAGCACAGGATGCGAGGTGTAGAACGTGCTCCTGTCATACTTGTTGAGGCACACCTTGTTCCTGAACCGCTCCGGCAGATCAGGACTAGCTGCCGACTCGGTGTGCATGCGCCGATCTCATCCGCCACGACATATATCGCATCGCCGGCCAAGCAGTGGCAACGGATGTCCAAGCTGCTGCTGCCGCCGCCGCCGCCGCCATCGTCGATGACCTCGTACGTCGCCGGCGGTGTCGTCCTTGGCATGCAAACCGCCGGTCCCCTGTTCGAAGCAGGGTTGGCCGCATGGATCTCCACACCGTCGAAACCTGCAATAATAGGACACGTATACATATATATAGTGTACGTACCCACATTCAAAACTTTCACTAGCACTGGAAAAAATTTGCAAAACGAACGAGTAAAAAACTATTCCCACTCGGCAGCACGTCGCCCTTCGGCCTATGAGAAGTGGAAGTTCCTCTACTGCTGTTCGGCTTTGCAGCACAATCGAGTACGTTCATGATGGCCATCATGTCAATACTATATAGGATTAACCACTCTTACAAAACTATTGCCAATTGTTAATTGTACTCCAAACTACAAATAAACTATTGTCATTTGCACAATTGTATAAACTTACCGTTTCAAAAAAAAAAAAAATTGGTATAAGCTTACCACCCACCTTTAACCTTTGCCCCTTCTATGCTAGATGCAACCATACCTCCATTTTACCATCCAGTATGCTAGATCTACTCCCTGAGTCCAAAATTGGCCTTGCCGACTTGTTTACCGCTATAGTTGAAAGTGAGATAACTTTGTTTTTTTTTAGAGATAGAGAGAGAGGAAAAAAAAAAGTCTACTTTTCCTTCCTCAATTTTCATGAAAGTCTGTTTTTTTCTCTACGAACTCTAAAACCGGACAAACAACCTTCCTCAACTTTTCAAACCATGTGTTTTTTTTCCTGGAGTGGTCTTGACGGTGGTTTTGCTACAGTAACATTGGTTTTGTCCATTTCTTTTTTATTTATTTTGGCTGAATGTTTGAAAAATCATAGTAAATCACAAAAAAATCATAAACTGAAAAAACTAATTTTGTTGGACTTCACATTAGTAGATCTACACGATTGTACATATAATATAGTATGTTTTAGTACAATTTTTTTGCTAGTTTTTTTTATTTATTTTGGCTAATTTTTTAAAAAATCATAGTAAATCATAGAAAAATCATAAAATGGAAAAACTAACTTTTTAGACTCCACATAAGTAGATATATAAATGAACATATAATATGGTATATTTTAGTACAAAGTTCTTGCTGTAACTTTCGATCTATACTTTTCTATAATTAATTGAAATAATTCATAACTGTAGGTTCTATAATTATTTTATTGGACTAAAGCATACCATATTATGTATTTACTATGTAGATCTACTTATGTGGAGTCTAACAAAATTAGATTTTCTATTTTATAATTTTTCTATGATTTACTATGATTTTTCAAAGATTTAGGCAAAATAAATAAAAAAAAAAATACTAGCAAAAAACTTTGTATTAAAACATACCATATTTATATACTTAATGTGTAGATCTATTCATGTGAGTCCCAAAAAATTAGATTTTTTCCGAGAGGGAGAAAAAAGTTGGATTTTTTTCCCTGTCTTTTACAAACGGCCGGCCCAGATCACATTGCGTAGAAAGGCCCAGCCCATAAACGCAGCATCACCTTCGCTTTCTGCCACTCGCCTTCCACTCCACTCCGCACTTCGCCGTCGTACAAGTCGAGCAGATCCACCGAACCCTATCCGCCCCCGACGCCGCGCGATGTCCTCGCCGGCGAAGCATCGGGTCGACGGCGCACCGGCGTCGCAGCCGGTCTTCCCCGACGAGATCCTGGAGGAGATCTTCCTCCGCCTCGACGCCATGGAAGACCTCGCCCGCACCTCCGCCGCCTGCACGACCTTCCGCCGCGTCGTCTCCGCGCGCCGCTTCCTTCACCGCTTCAGATGCCTCCACGCCCCGCCCGTCCTCGGCTTGCTCGAGCTCTACAGGTGGCCGGGAACATTCCACCCTGCGGAGCCGCCCCATCGCTCCGCCCCTGCCGGACGCGCCTTCGCGCAGGCCGCCGATTTCACCTTCTCCTTCGACGCCACCCGTCCCTTCTGGCTTGTCTGCGACGTCCGCGACGGCCGCGTCCTCCTATACTGGCGCACCGGCAAGACCGCCGCGTTCCCTGACCTCATCGTCTGCGACCCCTTGCACCGCCGGCACGTCCAGCTGCCCGCCATCCCCGACGAGCTAGCGGCTGCTACTGGGCGCCCGGGCATGCAGAAATTCGATCCCTTCCTGGATCCAGACTATGACAAGCATGATTTGTCATTCGGGGTGATCTGTGCTGTGCAGTGCGAACACAAGATCGTGACCTTCCACTTCTCTTCAGTCACCGGACAATGGCGAGGAACCACGTTCAATAGAACATTTCCTTTGGAATCTACCTTGTTCGAGCGCCACTACGCACACGGCTGCTACTTCTGGACGTTCCCTGTCGTGGTCATGCTTAACATTCTTGATATGGAGCTCTCTGTTGTTGACCTCCCCACTCCTGGCATACATGGCCCTCAAGAACGGGCCATTGTGGAGGTAGGGGAAGGCATGATAGGTTTGTTCACTCTTAGTGATGGCATGCTACAGCTCTACCATAAGTCTTTGCGTGGCACTGAGTGGAAGCATGAAAGGACAATCCCCTTGCCCGAACTGAAAAGTTGCTGGAAGGTCTTCGATGCAACTGCAGGGTACTTACTCCTAGAAGCGACACCACAGGATTCTTCCCAGTTTGCAAAGTGGGAGTCACAATATTTCACACTCAATCTCAAGACATTCCTAGTTGAGAAGCTTTGTGTTTCAAATCAGCGCATTAGAGGTGCTCGCTTGTATGCGAGCTTCCTATCACCATTCTCACTGCCAAGCATATGATATGGTACGAACCTTCCTTATTTTCTTCAAATTTGTAATTGGGGTGTTTTTTATGTGCTATTGCATCATACTTATTCTTGTAGTGCACTTTTGTTTAGTGTACCATCTCAATTCAGTTCCATGGTCGTCACCATGCTCATATGCTGATTGAGTGTTTATTAGAGGCATGCCTGCATTTTGTTTGTTTATGTGTTGTGTGGACAGCTGATCAAATAGGCAATGGATTGATGATTATTGCAGTATTGTTCAGCATGTCGGTGCCAATCAACACATTTCACTGCTGACTTCAGTTTTAACTTTTAATAGTCAGATTTTATTGTATCACTCGTGTGCAATCCATATACTCCCTCCATTTCAAATGTAAGGTGTGGTTTGGTTTGTCACATTCTCAAAAATAAGGCGTTGAATCTTAATTTATCCTAAGACGTTGAATCTTAATTTATCCTAGTCTACAATGTAATCCTAACCATAAGAAAGTACCTTCGATTGTGAAATCCAATGATACCATTTTTCATAGAATATATTTTCATGGCATGTTAGACTAATTGTTCATTGAAGATTATGATGTTTGAATCTTGAAATGTGTGCACGCCTTATAAAAAAGAAATTGAGGGCGTACCAATGTGTATGCATTCAGATAGGAATGAATGAAAATGCAAATCACTGCAATATCCGCACACATCTATAAGTAAACCTAAGGTGAGTTTTGTTCTATATGAAAATAGTTGTATTTTTAAATGGTCCCTATTTTACACATTTCAACTTCTTTGGTCTAAATGTTTCCTACACGAGCTTAATGGAGACCTTGAGATATAATGTTTGATAGACTTGATTGCAAATTTCATGTCTCTTTTATCATTTTTAGCCTCCTCTGTAGGCTTTGAACTCATCAAGTATTAGACAGATAGATTTCTGTGTTTACTGCCATTTGTGGATCTATTCAGTCACAAGCCCTCAGTTTGCAGATAGATTTTTTGTGTGCCGATTCTAACATTTGATCTTTGGTAGGTCAGCATCCTCACCAGGACTTCTTAAGGTGATGTTGCAATGTCAGCTGGCAACATCTGTATGGTGACTTGAAACATTATGCTTGGGACCTGCTATTGTTGTCAGTGACGACATCTATCTGTTATCTGATCAGCTCTTTAGTTTCTGCAGTAATGTTGTCCCCTTTTGCCATTGTGTTGTGTTTGGAGCTATTTGGCGTGCAATTGAGGCCCTAAGGAGGCCTTCTAACCGATTTGTGCTCGCACATTTGTAGCCATGGCTCATGCAGATTTATCCAATCAGAAACTGGGTGTAGTTCTGATGAAAATGAACGAAATGGTTATATACATTCTTGGCACTAAAGTAGCCCTTCTCACTTACTAGCTTCTATCTGGTGCTTTTGAGACTCGTGTTGTTTATCCATAATTCCGAATAGCAACTAAACTAAAGTTGTGTGCTGTTTCCTTGTTTGTGGTTGGAACAAGGAAAGTTTATGGTAAATAGTATAGCTATTGCAGAATTTTCACAGTTCGGTTAAGTTAGTATAAATCATCTATCTGCTGTTAAGTCAGTAATCAGTATATAGTTTCTTGGTATTATGTCAAAGGTGTCAGAGTAGGTACCGGTGATCATAAGAGTGTGTCGGCGATACATGAGGCCAAGTTCCCTTGATATCACTGGCAGAGAGAATTTGGTAGTTTTTGGCCTTGCAATTGTAGTATGTTCAGCCCACTCTCAACTTTTAACCTGTGGAGAGAATTTAGTAATACTAGGCTGTAGGTTGAATTATTTGTGGAGTGTCATCTGTGTACTCTGTAGCCTTTAATTACTTGTGGGGCATCGGCAGAATTTTGCCCGTTTGCTAATGTAGTCAGTCTGCTGCGATGCTATACACATGCACCTGTTAAAACAGTTCCAAATGTGCATATGCTAATGGAGTGAAGCTTTATTAATCTTTGGTATTATGCCTGCACTTTTGAATATTGATCACGAGTTCAATACTCTCATCAGGGGGACAGAACACCTGACGTGAATTTGTGTGTTAAGCTGCTCTTTGTGCACTTAGGGACAGAACATCAGGACGGAGGCGGTCCAACCCCCTCTGCAAGTGGCCAGAGCATGCCATGTAGGAGTACAAGACGTTTGGTATATTAGGAAAAAAAAGTTGGGAACGTATATAGTGTAAACTAACTTCCTGTGAAAACTTGTGTAAACTATAGTAAAAGAGTCGTCTAAATTCATCAAAAAAATCACACATGTAGATGATATGATGATACACAACTCTGCAAAATATCTGGTCTAAACTCGACTTCGTTAGTGAGATATAAAAATAACAAATTTCTACCAAATTATCCGGACAAATTTTCGACTTGAAATTTATTATTTTTTATATTTACACAAATCATGAGATCTATGACCATAAATTCTCTATCTCTCTCTCATCTATCTTGTTTTCATATTTAAATCAAAGTTCAAAACCAGTCTTTTTTTAAATTATATGCCACTGACTTTTCTTTCGGCATGATTCTCTCGTCGGCCGGCCCAGTCCAACATTCCGTTAGGCTAGAGCCCCAGGGCCCACCGCCCAGGCCGCTGGTGTCCATCCGCAGGAGCACAGCACGTGCGGTTTGCACCCCGCATCCAGCAGCCCACCGCAGTCCTCACCTCTCCAACTCCGAACACTACCAGCCGCCATCGCCGCGCGATGTCCTCGCCGGCGAAGCACCAGCTCGCCGCCGCACCGGCGTCGCAGCCGGTCTTCCCCGACGAGATCCTGGAGGAGATCTTCCTCCGCCTCGACGCCGCGGAGGACCTCGCCCGCGCCTCCGCCGCCTGCACCACCTTCCGCCGCGTCGTCTCCGCGCGCCGCTTCCTTCACCGCTTCAGGTGCCTCCACGCCCCGCCCGTCCTCGGCGTCCTCGATTTCGGTGCAACGGGAAGATTCATGCCGGCCGAGCCGCCTCACCGCTCCGCCCCTGCCGCACGCGCCCTCGCGCAGGCCGCCGACTTCACCTTCTCCTTCCTCGGCACCCATCACTACCTGAAGCTCTGCGACGCTCGCGACGGCCGCGTTCTGCTCTACCGGTGGAGCACTACCACCGCTGTCGCTGACTTCGTGGTCTGCGACCCCTTACACCGCCGCCAGGTCCAGCTACCTCCCATCCCCGACGACCTAGCGGCTGCTACTGAGCGCCGGGGCATGCATAATTTTGATGCCTTCCTGGATCCAGACACTGACAAGGACACGGAGAAGCAGGATTTTTCGTTCCGGGTGATCTGCGCTGTGCATTGGCAATACAAGCTCCGTGACCTTCCACTTCTCTTCAGTCACCGGACAATGGCTAGGAATCACGTTGAATAGAACAGTTCCTTTGGACTATTCCTTGGTTAGGTTTCAGGAGATGTTCGAGCGCGCCACTACGCTCACGGCTGCTATTTCTGGATGATCAGTGTCGACAGCAGTTTTATGATCATGCTCAACAAGCATGATATGGAACTCTCGGTTGTTGACCTCCCTCTGGAACTCTCTGTTGTTGACCTCCCTCCAGGCTTGGATGACAACACAAGAGCACGGGCTATTGTGGAGGCAGGGGAAGGCATGATACGTCTGTTCACTCTTAGTGATGGCATGCTACAGCTCTACCATAAGGCTTTGCAACGAACTGGGTGGCAGCATGAAAGAATAATCCCCTTGCAGCTGCTGGGTACTAACTCCTAAAAGCATCACAACTGGATGATTCCCAGTTTGCAATGCAGGGGTCACAGCATTTCACACTCAATCTCGAGACATTCCTAGTTGAGGAGCTGTGCGTTTCCAATAATCGGTACACTAGTGGTGCATTCCTCTATGCGAGTTTCTTATCACCATTCTCACTGCCAAGTATATGATATGGTACGATACATACCTTTATTTTTAAAAAAAATTGGAATTACAGTGTTTTTTATGTGCTCTTGCACCCTACTTATTCTTGTGGTGCACATTCGTTTGGTGCATTATCTCAACTGAACTCAATGGTTGTCATGATGCTCATCTGTTGATTGACTGTCTATTAGAGGCATGCTTGCATTTTGTAGTTTTATTTGTTGTTTGGAAAGCTGGTCAAATAGGCCATGATTTGATGATTATTGCAGTATTATTTAGCATGTCAGTGCCAATCAACTTGTTTCACTACCAATTTCAGATTTTAACTTTTAACAGAGTCAGATTTTATTTATCACTGGCATGCTATCTGTAATTCCATATACTCCATTTCAAATGTGAGGTGTAGTTTGACTTAGCACATTCTCAAAAATTTGATGTTGACTCTTAATATATCCTACTTTCAAATGTGAAATCTATTGATACCATTTTCATAGAATAATTCTATGTCATGTGAGACTAATTGTTCATTAAAGATTATGATGTTTGAATCTTTAAATCTGTGCATGTCTTACAAAGAGAAACTGAGAATGTATCAAATGTGTATGCCTTCAGATAGGAATGAATGAAGATGCAAATCATGGCCATATCCTCATGCAACCATAATAAACCTGTGGCGAGTTTAGTTGTATATGAAAAAAAAATCAGTGGTCTCCATTTTACATATGTCCACTTCTTTGGTCTAAACGTCCATGAGATATAATGTTTAATAGACTTGACTGCAGATTACAAGTTTCTTTGTGATAGGAACCGAGGTCCTTCCCTTGACTGAACGGAGGTTGTAATGGTGGGTGATCGGGGGTCGAGGCTTGAACCGCGACGGACCACGGCGGGGTGCCGTGATCTCGCGGAGGAAAGCGGCGGCGGCGGTGGTGTGAACAGGACCCGCGCTACAGTACCCGCGGGGGTACTGTTCACGGGCAGAGCACGTGGAAGAGGCAAGAGGCGGCGGCTAGGGCACAAACTAATCTCCCGGCTCCCTAAGGGAAGCCGAGCAATGAAAGATTGCTCTTGCTTAATTTGCCATCAATCCACGATTACAATTATATAGCCTATGAGATCCTAAATTTCAGGAAATAACTAAACTATTTAAGGAAATATAGATAATATAGGATAATTGGGCAATTAGACCACTAATGGGCCTAACGCCTGCTGCTGGACATAACATCTCTTCCCACCTGGAGAAACAGCTCGTCCTCGAGCTGAAACCTCGGTGGAGCCGTCGTCAACCAACATCGGTCTCGTTCGAACGCCGCAGCAGTCGCCACCGCAGCTGGCACGTCGTCGTCAAGGAAGTCGGCCACCTCCAAGTAGAAGAGGCGCTGGCACTGGTGGCCGCGGACATAAGGCTCGTCACAATTGTAACAAAGCCCTTGGTGACGGCGCTCCGCTTGCTCGACTGGGGTGAGGCGACGGAAGGAAGGCGCTGGAGCTAGTGATGGCGCAGGAACAGCCAGTGGGGCGCCCGGTGCCGGTGGTGGTGCGGAAGGAGGCGGTGGAGCGCCTGAAGCCGCCGAGGACCCCGCAGCCGGTGGACTGGCTTCGCAGACCGAACGCTGTGTGGGGAAGGGGCCACGAGCGGGGCTGCAGCTGGGGGGCATGGCCGCCCGCGATGCTCAAACGCCGGGCCAAGTACATGGCCGCTGGATGTCCGGTGGCTCACGCATCTCCACGCCCACCCGAATGTGCTCTCGGGGAAGACCGCCGATTTAAGAGATCCGCCGCTTTGGCGGAGAGACCCCGAGCATGGCGTGATACCGCCTCGGAAGCGGTCGGCAAACTCCTGACGGTGGACCGGCACGGCAAGCGCCCCAATTCCGCTAGTCCGGTGCCGCGAATAGGAGGACCGGCGCTGGCGGCACAGCTCAACGAAGCGATCCCAAGAGGGCATGACCTGCCCTGCTCAAGGGCGTAATACTGTGTCCGTGCCGAGGCCCCGGAGATGGTACGACGCCATCCAAGTCTCCGGAGGCCGGCCAGCATTGGGCCCCTCGAAGAATTGCTCGCAGTGGTTGAGCCAATTCGGGGGTCATCGGAGCCGTCATATGTCTCGAAGTCGAGGCGGTGAGTCTTGTGCGGCGGCCGGTCGAGGCCAAGCCCCCGGCCATCGGGGACGGCGCTCATAGGGACCCTCCAGTCCGCTGGTTCGGCGTGGCACCGAGTGCCGCCGTGGCCGCAGCAGCCGAGGTGGCCGCGCGGCTGGGATCGGGGAACAGCGCCCCATCCACGCCGCCATAAAGGATGCCCGAGGCATAGGGCCCCCCATGGGCGGTCAGGACGCCCGTCGATGGAGTCTGCGGGAGGGACGTCCGCGGCGGCGCCGAGGAGTAGACGGGCGCAGCCGTGGACGAGGTCGCCGCCGAGGATCCGTGAGCCCAAGTCGGGATCGGCGACGGGGAGTGCGGAAATTGCAGCAGATGGAGCGGCACTTGAGACCCCCACCGGCCGCACCGAAGTAGATGGCGAGGGCATGGAGGTGCTGGGCATCCCATACGGGTAGGTGATGAGCGGCATCGACGCTGCTGAGGGCAACGGCAGCGGCGGAGGAGACGGGTACGCCGGCTGTGGCGGCTGCACCGCGTACTGGCCGCTCAGGAACGCCTTCATCATGTCCTGCAGCTCCTTGACGCTGTGGCTGAGGTTGACGATGGCAGTCGTGACCTCCTCGGGCGAGAACACCGGCCGCGGCGCGACGGTGTACGTTGCTAGCTGGGAGGAGGGCACCACCAACGCGCCGGACGTCGCTGGGGCGTGGTGGTGTTGGGGGCGACCGGCTGGATCACCGGCGAAGACACAGCAGAGGAGGCAGCGGAGGTGTCCATGATCGGCGAGGTCTCAGATACCAAGCTGATAGGAACCGAGGTCCTTCCCTTGACTGAACGGAGGTTGTAATGGTGGGTGATCGGTGGTCGAGGCTTGAACCGCGACGGACCACGGCGGGACGCCGTGATCTCGCGGAGGAAAGCGGCGGCGGTGGCGGCGGCGGCGTGAACAGTACCCGCGCTAAAGTACCCGCGGGGGTACTGTTCACGGGCAGAGCACGTGGAAGAGGCAAGAGGCGGCGGCTAGGGCACAAACTAATCTCTCGGCTCTCTAAGGGAAGCCGAGCAATGATAGATTGCTCTTGCTTAATTTGCCATCAATCCACGATTACAATTATATAGCCTATGAGATCCTAAATTTCAGGAAATAACTAAACTATTTAAGGAAATATAGATAATATAGGATAATTGGGCAATTAGACCACTAATGGGCCTAACGCCTGCTGCTGGACATAACACTTTGTATCATTTTTAGCCTACTCTGTAGGCTTTGAACTCATCAAGTATTAGGCAGATAGATTTCTGTGTTTGCTGCGGTTTGTGGATCTAATCAGTCACAAGCCCTCAACCCTATGCATATCTGTACATGTTCAATTCATGTTTCCAAACACAATGAATGGTTTGTTTGGGATGCACATGCCTGGAAACAGTTAAGATGGCTTGTTTGGTAGGGTTTTTTTTTTTTCTTTCATGCTGGTTCTAACATTTACTCTTTGTTAGGTCAGTAACCCAGTCAGGACTTCTCAAGGCGATGTTTCAATGTCAGTTGGCAACATCTGTATGGTGACTTGAAGTAATGCATGAAACCCACTAATGTTCAGTGATGACATCTATCTGTAGTCTGATCAGCTGTTTACTTTCTGCAGTAATGTTCTCCCTTTTTTGCGATTGTGTTGTATTTTGGAGCTATTTGGCATGCAATCGAGGAACTAAGGAGGCCTTCTAACTGATTTGTGTTGGTACATTCACATTTGTAGCCATGGCTTCAAATGGTTATGTCCATTTCTTTACTAGCTTCTTCTAATGCTTTTGAAACTTATGTTGTTTATCCTTAACTTCCAGTCCAAATGGAAGTTAACTAGTAGCAGCGACAGTTGCATGCTACTTCCTGTTTGTGGTTGGAACAAGGAAACTTTATGATATAAGTAGTCTTGTTATTGCAGAATTTTTCATAGTTTAGTGAAGTCTGTTAAAATCACCTATCTGCTGTGTTTGAGAGCCCACGGGCCACGGATAGTGGCTGAGATATCAAGGCCTGTGAATAACCTTCCTTTGCTGTTTCTCTTAATCTGCTTTTGATCATTGATTGTGGTTTCTTATCATCTTCATTTTTGAAATGTGTCATCAATGGGGTTTTGTTCCCGTTAGATGGATAAAGTAAAGGTATGTGTTGGCGATACATTGGAACCAAGTCCCCATAATATTACTGGCCGATAGAATTTGGAGATAGTATCTTGAGCCCTCACTCTCAACCTGTGGAGAGCTTAATTGTACCTAAAGTTTCTCTTCTGTGTTGTCAGTGTGTGCGCTATCCCTCGGTCTAGTTCCTCCAAGCCTACTGGTGAACGACTTTGACTTATCATGACCTTTTCAACTCTGTTTGTCACTTGATTTTGTAGGTAGCCTGGAGGTTGAATTATTTATGAAGTGGCATTTGTGTACTCTGTAGCCTGTTGTAGTTACTTGAGGGTACGGTGCGGAGCATTGGGCAGAGTTTTCTCCGTCTGCTAATGTAGTTAGTCTGCTGCAATGACATACACATACATCTGTTAAACAGTTCCAAATGTCCATATGCTAATGGATCAGCCGCAAACAATCTTTGGTATATTATATAATATGTCTGCATCACTCTTGGCACATCATCGCGAGTTCAGGACGTACTCTCAGTGGACAGAAGACCATTCAGACGCCGTTCAGGTCCTCAGACATGTGTTGTGTGTTCAAGCTGTTTGTAGTTTGTACCAATGTTTGTGCACATCAGGTCCTGACGGTGGGACTGCTGGCCTGCTGGGGTGGCTAGAGCGATGTCATGAATGCTTGGTATATTAGGAAAAATTAATAATATATTTGCAAACATCTTGTGTTTTAGTATGCTACAATTTATTTTTCTCTATCTCTGGTTTATCTTGTTTTCATATTTATATATCTATATACCTAATAAATCAAAGTCCAAACCAGCCCACTGCCTTTTATTCCGGTGCAATTCTCTCGAAAGGGCCGGCCCAGTCCCAACATTGTGTTAGCCCAGAGGCCCACGGCCCACTGCCCAGGCTGCTGGAGTCCAGCAGCAGCAGCAGCACGTTCCTCTCAAAAAAAAAAAAAAAAAAAAAAGAGCAGCAGCAGCACGTGCGGTTTCTGCCCCTCGATCGAACAGATCTCCCCCACTCGCCACCTCCGAACACTATCAGCGCCGCCGTCGCCGCGCGATGTCCTCGCCGCCGGCGCCTCCGGACGCCGGCGACCCAGCGTCACAGCCGACCTTCCCCGACGAGATCCTGATTGAGATCTTCCTCCGCGTCGACTCGGCCGCCGACCTCGCCCTCGCGTCCGCCGCCTGCACCGCCTTCCTCCGCGTCGTCCGCTTCCTCCGCCGCAACCGATCCCTCTACTGCCAGCCCGCAGTTGGATTCCTCGAGTTTGAACGCAGCGCTCCCCTCCACCCTCGCTCCTTCTACCACGCCGAGCCGCCGCACCGCTCCGCCTCTGCCGCCCGTGCCCTCGCGGAGGCCGCCGATTTCACCTGCTCCTTTCTCCCCGACCCCGGTTCCTGGCAGCTCCAAGACGCCACCGGTGGCCACCTGCTCCTGGCCTCGAGCTCCCACGACGATACGACCAGCTTCGAGGAGCTCGTGGTGTGCGACCCCTTACAGCGCCGGTATGTCCGGATTCCTCGTATCCCAGCCGGCGAGGAGGAGGGAGCGTCCGGAGCCCACACCCTATACCCGAATTTCTTCGCTCCAACCGGCGAGGAGGAGGGATCGTCGTTTCGAGTGATCTGGATGGTTCGTGGTGAATGCGAGGTGATTGTCTTCGTTTTCTCTCCAGCGACCGGTCAATGGCGTAGAGTTACATTCCATGGATGGAAATGGAATGAACCTGGGACTGGGAGTGTCGTGCTCACATCATGCCGCTACCACCCGCACAGAAGCCTGTACAAGACATCTAAGTTGTTCAGTGAGGTACTCATGCTTGACACACACAAGATGGAATTCTCCGTGGTACGCACACCTCTTATTCCTATCCACAACGGCTCAAAGCATGCCATTGTCGAGGCAGGGAAGGGAGGTTTGGTTTTTTAACCATGGGTGATGGCATGCTAGACCTTTACCGTAAGGCTGGGCAAGACACCGGTGTTAGTGCGGAAGAGTGGCAGCAAAAAGACAATCCCAATCCCCTTCCCCAGCTCTAATGGGTATTCCACCCACTTCTGTGGTACAGGCGATGGCTATTTACTCATTCAAGCTATTCCACAAGACGTAGATGAGCTTGTGCAGATACCATCTATACACTATTTCACGCTACATGTCAAGACATTACTGGTGGAGAGATTGTGCAAGTTAGATAATTGCATCCAT